>MINK01172032.1:0-33890 GCA_001735545.1 Phormia regina
ATAAACGAATGTTTTAATATGATAATAAAATTTACAGTTAAGAGCAAATAAATAGATTGCCTTTGTATGTTTATGATTTCTATTGCAATATTATATAACGGCTAATAATAAATCGATATAATAAACAATAAACATTTGTTCTGATTAAATAAGAAAAGGGGGGAGATATTCCCAAGTTTTCTGTAACTTTTAAACCGTTGAAGACGTCGCAATAAAATTTCACATAGTCGGAGCTGACTATGTGAAAGTTGATATTGGAGTACAAAATTATAATAAATAAAATAAATTTAGTCAAATATCTTCAGACCATGATTTGAAAAATTAAAATTTAAAGCACTTTTTTTAATAAATTATGTTAATATTTGATATATTATATATAGACTCATTTTGCAATAAATGAATTAGCAAAACCCTCCTTCTTTTGTACCAAAATGTCCAAAATCTCAATATAGAAAAAACTTCTTTCAAAAACTTCTCTCATTGAAATTGCCTCTGTATTGTTATAAGATATATATGCGACAGAAAATACTTAATGGTTGTTCACCTTACATATAAAGGCCTTTAATTGAATAAATTTTATGCTGATTCTGGTTTTAAAATTTGAGAATTTTACCGAAGCATTTAAAAAAAATTTTCAAAATTGTGATTCTTGCAACAGTATTATTTATAACTTTGTAAGCAATATGTAGAATATTTCAACAAAATTTTGGGTCAAGTTAGAAACAATAACTAAAAAAGGGACTAAAAATATCTCTTAAACCAATGTCAAATAAAATTTCTTTTCTGTCATATCATAAATTAATTTTTCACTAGCACTGATCTGTTAGGAGCCTATACCATATAATCAATAGAAAAACATTTCAGTTCTGACGTTGTGAAAATTTATTGAGATATCACCAACGCTTCAAGAGTTACAGCATTATTTACGAAAAAAAAAAAGATTTTAGTACCATTGTGCAATTCCCTAAATTAATTTCCCCAGTTTATCTTTGTTTGTGACTTTAAGAATAAAATACAATTACATTACATATACAATTAGAATTAAATACAATTGATAAGAAAACTCAAAACTAATAGTTTATTATGCTCGAAATATATTTAGTTTCTTTATTTCTCTGATGTTGCGACTTTAAAGTCATCTTACATTCAACAACATGTGATAGTATTGCTATGTTAAGATTTGGGAAAAGATATTTTGATACATATTTTCTTCGTTACACATTTCATTTCCTGTATTTTTTACCATATAGTGCTACCATAGTACGAATATAAAATAATTTTGAAGTCACAATATAACAGATATGATATTTAGTATCATCGAAAAAAGTAAAAAAATAGTTTAGAATGGAAAACTTTAACTTTATAAAGTAGCTTCTTATCCATTTGATCCAAATCCATTTAAGCACTTTTGAAAAATTTTTCAGGATGTATTTCTAATTCTTATTTCTTCCCTTTACTTTTTACATATATTTTTTGAATAATTTCAATACAATTAAAAATTATAATCTAATTACAACCGAGCGATGTAACGAGGACTATAGCTACAGTTGTAGTAAAAGAGATTTAAGTTTCTCATAGGAATCGAAGTGACAATCCTCCGTCTTACAGACTATCTCACTACAAGCTAAGCCATCGGGGATCATTTACATTAATGTTGGATATTAATGACTGAAAAATTTAAAATAATGATTTCTATTTATATTATATTAACGGTAATGATTTACATAAACATACTACTGAAAATCTGTAAAAATCTATTTTCTTTTTTTAATTTTCATAACAATAATGGAATTTATATAAAAATAAAGACTTTTTTCCTTAATATTTTTATCAAAACCAACCATAATTGTGACAAGTCTTTTAATATTCAAACATAATTATGTTTTTTTAAATTCATAAAAGGCTCCTAATGTTGGATAAAGGTTTCAGTAGGTGTCTGTAGCAATCTATATATCGATCCCTAAAATTTTTTAGAAAAAACTTTTTTGTTATTGTTACGTAAATGATTCAAAATTATAGATTTTCATAAAAACACGAATATCGAAATTATTGCTGGTTAAGATATTTTGGTTAGGACTTGATATAAGGGCAAAAATTAAAAAAGGAAACTTTGGAAAGTAAGTCATTGGATGCTAAAATAGGACAACATGATTGTAGCTTTTAAAACTTTTACAATTTTTGGTTAATCGGCAACACCTAAATAGTTATATTCGAGTAACTATTTAAATCGATAATTATATAAAAATACTATCTGAAATAATTCAAAATTTTATGCTACACCTTACCGTTAGTACCAATATTTGTATAATAAGTGTGAAATTGAAACCCCAAATTCAGGTTTTGGTCTATCTACCCTAATATATTAGGCAAATATAATAAAACTTATCGATTTATAAAAACTACAAATCCTGCTCTACAAAATCATAAAAACCGTTTCTAGCAGGCTAGGTCCATATTAAACCAGGGTTTTTTAAAAAAAAGTTTATGAAAAAATTTTATTGCTTATAACATCACATAGTAGGCTAAAAAATTATATGTCAAAAATTTCTCCATTTTATTCTGAATAAAAATGTTGGATTAAAAAGTTATAACGCAATAAAGATATTCGTTATTTTAAGCCTTGTTTTAGGACAAAGGTCAAAATCGACAGGCCGGTTTACGACCGATCGACCCAATTTTTGCACACATATTATTTTTATGGCCCATCTACCAGAAACTACCGGTGGAGCAAGCAAAATCAAAACTTTTGTAAAATGCATACATTCTATGGGTAATCTAATATACATCTCATGTGAAAAATTACTAACTAGTTTTGAAGAAAAGTTTAAAATTGTGTAATAAAATTTGATAGGAAGTGATTAAAATCTATTTTTTTAATAACCAAAATGATCGAATAAATACATCACACATTTTTTCGATTGAAAATCAGTATCTATTACATATGTTTGAAAACAATTTGAGTAGCGGTTGTCTTTTTTAAAAATATAATACTGTTTTTTCACTTTTTATTCCCAAAATTTTCTGAATTAAAATTGTTTTCATTAAATATTTAAATATTTAATTAAATATATTAGACAAGGCTTCTTAAAAGTTTAATAGAGACAACTTGAATTGAGCAAGATCGTAGCGGATCAGAAATTGTATTCCATCCTCTAGTGTCTAATAAATCTTTTTCCCTATTCTACTAAAATTTTTATACTAATGAACTTAAGCCTGAATAAAATACAAAATAGATTATATAGTTTTTTGTGCAAAATGGAGCCAAGCTAATGAAATTACAAAAAAATTAAAAGTTTGTGAGTGATAGTGACATATGGTGCCAAATTGCTTTGTTTTTTAGTAATTGATATAATCACTTTGGTGAGAGGTGGAAATTTGAGCAAGTTTTTAATTGAATGAATTATTTTCATATATATTTGTTAATTGGTGACTTTTTTCTGTGTATATATTATATATGACAATTATCCATATGTTTTATAATCGTCATTTCAACCGACACACGTACGTAAATAGTCCTATCGTCTTAAATTCTTTGCAGGATCCAGAAAATATCCACTTTTTCGAACTCCACAGCCCAAAATTTTGAAAATTACAAACGGAATAAGAAACTTGAAATTGAATTTTAGATTCTTTTTATGCAAAATTTAATCCAACAAAAACTTGGTAATGGCATGTAATTACGGATACACTTACTTTTCAGTAGATTAGTAAGTACTTATTTTTAACCTGATATATAATCATTAATTGAGATCAGATTTTTGGAAATATTATTTTTATCAATCTTTTCATTTAAATTATAAAAATTATATACTTTTAGAATCTGTAAAACATGAAAATACATTAATTACTTGGTCTTCTTTATCGAACGAAAATTTTATTTCGACAATTTAGTTTCAAATTATAATCTTTAATTTAAATATATATTTTCAACCAATAAATTTAAAAACAGATATCAGCTGTTTATTTTCCCATATTTCAGAATTTATTTGTAACCGATAATATAACTACTTACTATTCATTTGGCTAATAATGACTTCTGCAGCACTTTGAAATTAATAAATTATTAAATAGATTAGTAATTAGTTATTTCAAGGACATCTAAGGAGATCTAAGGAGATCTTTCTGAAAAGCCTACAGTAATAATATATACGGCTAGTTATGGAAATCACGCGATTTTAATTTCACATGCGGTTTAAAAATCGCCTAATTTATTTTAGCACGTGCTGTAGTTCACGCGTTTTACTTGTTCTGTTTCTCTTAATTTGATCAGCTGTTTCAATTAAATCGCTTATACATGAGAAAACAAATAACAAAGAGAATAAAATATTAAATTTAAAATTTCATATTTTTACTTAAAATTGGTAGGAAATATTACTGGTTTTTACCTAAACGAAAATAAAACATATTCAATTTTATTTATATGCCATATTTATTGTTTTTTGAAGTCATGTTTAAGCAAAATAGACTTCACTTTGGAATAAGCAAGCGATTTGAAATTGACTATTTTCTCGTGATTGTGAACCACATCACACCTATTACATAGAGTCTACATTAGACAAATTGTCGTGATAAATATTTGTCTAATGTAGACGGAATTTGTCAGTATTATTGCAGCGTTGAAAGGAAATTGTCACCGCTCGAACTCTGACAACTTTGTCTTAATAATGCTTGGTAAAAGACGCCATCTTGATTGTTATTAGTACTTTTGTTATGATATTCGATGACCCCTATAATTGAAAGAGATAAAAAATTATCTGATACTCAAACAAAAATTTGACGTTTGTCTTGATAAAAATTTCTCTAATGTAGAGTCAACGTTATGCGGTTTGAAATCGTAATCTCCAGTTTTATGTGATTTGCGATTCTCATCACATAGCCGATAGTAAGTAGTTGCCTTTAATGACATTATCGTGTTAAAATAATGAGTTATTCATCTAATGTCTATGTAGTGAAGAGCATCTTAGCTCATTACATGGCAAGCAAAGTTTTTGCTGGGATAATACACTGGAATACTTAACTTTAAAGTAATTTAATTAATTGTAAATATATTTTTGAAATAATTTTAAAATATTGAATAATAGTTTTAATTATATAAAAGTTTATTTTTTTATTGTAATTTTTCGTTGTAAAAAAAATTTAAGTAAAAATATTCAATATTTTATTATAAAACTATAATGAAAAAATTCTTTTCAATGTCAAATGTATTGATTTTTAAGATAAATACATAATTTTATTTATATAATAATTTTGTGTAATAATAGTAATAATAATAATTCTAATTAGTTTATCATTTTACCCCTGAAGCATATAATTTCATTACATTTTCTATTAATTAGATTTTTTAATTTCATTAGACAAAACTTTTACTCATATTTACACGCTTCATCATATAAATATTTTAGTAATTGAATTTTAGTTGTCAGGTATTTTCTAAATTTTTTTTATAATCATTCATGTTGTATCAATATCTTTCTATATCAAATATAAATAATATTCTTGTATTCAAATGTACAAATATATTGATATAAACCAAAGCACTGAAGGTCAAGGTAATAAACCAGAGAAAGACAAACCAAATGTTCAATGTTCGGAATAGTGAATGACACTAGCAGGGTACGTTGCCATGTATCATATAAAAATAACGAAATATATACATAAATAATCGCAATAAAAAGTAAAATTTATCAAAATAATAAAAGAAAAACAGAATGATTTTTTTTAGGGGAAATCAATCAAATGTACATGAATTGTACAACAATATTAATAATACCTATAAATTTTAGATAAACCAATAAACTATTGAATTTAAATTAAATTAAAAACATATTCTTAAAAATTTAAACTAAACTGCTTTAATTTTGAAAATTTGGCAAAATTTAATTTCATATTTAAAAAAAAAGAAATGATTTTGTTTTTTTCTTCCAATATTTTTTTTAGTCATTTATTTTATTTTTCTAGAAAATATTTAAATTATTAAGTCGGGGTTCACACACAGCAATTTTTCTTACAGCAATTCTGACTTTGTAGACAAGGGAGGTAAAAGTTTAATATTATATTCTCCTCCCTCTCCTATAAACTCAGAATTGTGGCAAGAAAAATTGCTGTGTGTGAACCCGGGCTAAAACAAACTAAATTTCTATCCATTTTTTAACCCTAAATCCTTCTTTTCCTTTCTCTATTATGGACATATAGTACCAAAAGTTATATAGATTTTCAATTACTTTAACGTACAGTAATAAAATTTGTTAATTTTCTAAAGTTGTTGTAGGATATTTTATCAATTTAAATTTTAGCTGAATTGTTTATTGGGTTGCTCTCATGTGCGTTTTTGAAAAAAAAAACTCTTATATTTGTATCTTCAAGCAGACAGCCGATTATATTTATATAAATACGATAAAATATAAATTTTAAATGATAAATTTCTTTTTCATTTTTTATTATTGTTTTTGTTGTCTATATATTTTATTTCAAAATAAATAAATAAATAAATAAAATAAAAAGATTAATTAATATTAGTTTATTTACTTATATTGGCAATAGTAAACAATTTTTCTAGAATGACCTTTGAACTTTAGGAATTTTTTTGTATATATTTTATTAAAACTTTTATATATTTTTTTATACTTAAAAAAGTATATTGTATTGCCATCTAATGAATTAAGAACTAAACTTAATTGTTCTAACAATTTTCAAACAAATTTCGAAATTACGAAAACAAAGAACATTAATTGCATTTGTATTTTTACAATTACAATTGTTTAAACATTATGTTGTCATTGTTAGGAAATACCTACTTACTGCTGGAAAGAAAACACAGAAGAACTTTCTTTAACCCATAGTTATCATTTGGTTCTTTATTACCAGTCTTAAAACTTTCAAGTATGTGATGAAAAACGATGTCGAAAACGAATCGATTTTAAATTGAAAAAATGTGTAATGAACTGATATTTAAGTTTTTGTTATTGATAAAAATTATATTTTAATCACTTTATTTTATATTTTATAAAATAATTTTTTTTTTATACTCTTGCACTATTTATTTTACATTTTTCCTGGCGGTCTAATATTTATTCAAAAACACTTCCCCTGGTATTATTTTACGCGTTATTATACTTAATAATTTAATATTAAATTTCAATATGTCATCATGTCCTTTACAAGCAATTCAAAGTATTTTTTGTATTATATATAAATGATGACTATCATTTATCGATAAATACCTTTATGTACACAAATATTAAATATTAAATGATGCCAATACACGTGTTTTATGTTGTATTTTTTTCAACGACCCGAAAAACGACCTTGAGTTGCTTTTTTTGCAATAATTTCGCTTTAATGTAAAATATGATTGATTTGTCAGCAAAAATGATTAAGAAATTCAACAGGGGCGTAGTAAAACTATAAAATACTTACAAAAGAAATTAAAAGTTATTTATGTAAAAAAATGTTTTTTTTTAAGAAATTTACTAAAAGCAAAACATATAGCATTTTAATATTTTACAGGATTTTATTTATTAATGAACAAATAAAATTTAAGCAAAAAAAATTAATAAAATAAAAGCATTTTCCTCATTTCTCCCTTTCAAGTATAAAAAAAAACATACTTAGGTCTATGAACTTTAATTTTAGATTTACTGTTGATTTGTTATAAATCCTAAAGTGACCCAATTTTTTTATTCACTTTTTTAACACTTCATTTTAATTTCAAAACGACATTGACAGGTGGTTATACAAAATGAATAAATGAATAAGTGATGAATGAATAAATGTTTAAACAAACCAATTTATTTAATTTACAATACAATATAAAAACAGATTTTGTTATCAATGAATACATACATATGCATATATATATATTTTAATATTTTTTTACCAGCAGGGTTAATGGCCTTTCAAAGGATGTAGCTTATGCCATCAAAAATAAAATGCAAATTTATGGATATTAAGAAACGCAAACATTTTCGTAAATAAATCAATCAATAAATAAATAAGCAAATAAATAAATAAATAAATAAATAAATAAATAAATAAATAAATAAATAAATAAATAAATAAATATTGAAAACAAACGAAATAATAATTAACACTTTTTTGAAAATAAGTATTTATTTGGATAGATTTTGGTAATTTTCTATAACTAAATATTCATAATCCTCTGACTCATTAAGTCGGTCAAGCCCGACTAAATAATACAATTGCGTATGTGCATCAAAATTCGGGAAAGGATCAATTAAGAACCTATACTTGTATCATGTGTGAAATAAAAATATTTACATAGACAGCCAGCCAACCAGACGGACGTACATGGTTTAATCGTCTCAGAAAGTGATTCTAAATCGAACGGTTACTATGTTTGCACAAACACATAATACCCCAATAACTTATGGTGGTTAGTTTTCTAAATATCAAACATTAAAAAAAAACTTTACGTAGTCAACATTTGAAAAATAATTACTAATACATATTTGCTAAACTTGACTAAAATCACTAAATTAATAAAACATTTTATAAAATATTAGGTGTTTAAATTTAAAACAAATTCAAATGCTATATCAGGCTTGGTCCAGATTAATTAAATATATTCAAGTAAATAATAAAAATAAATTTCATAAAATACTTTTTTCTCATATCAATTTAAAATTGATTTAATCATCTACTTCATTAAGTTAATAAACTTTTTTAATTGAAATATATTTTTAGTTTCATTTATTACAGTTACACAACGGGATAGAATCGAAAATTTTTGGAAATAAATCTGTAACTTCTAATCGGCTTGTTTGATTTTAGTGTAATTTGCTATAAGCATAGCAGAGGAGTGTAAGTTTGAAAGGGGTTTGAAATGAACCCCTCAGGGATGGACCTAAAGTAGTTTAAAGTAGGATACCTTTGTCATATGAAAATTTTTAATCGCTTGCCATATTTATGTTTCTCTCCTATTTTAAACATTTTATATAAATGAAAAACTCGTTCGTGTTTGGTTTTATCTTCTCTTAGTAAAGATATCTTAAAAAAAACATTTCGGTGAATCCAGACTTTATCATATAAAATGAGAAACTGTAAAAAGATTTTTGTAAAATGAATTCTACGTTTCCCATATAAACGACGAAATTAAAAAATATACTTTTTTTCGGGTATAAAACCTTGAAAACTTTTAACAACATATTATAGATTTCTAAGCTACATTGCGTTTAGAAATTCGTATTTTGGGATTTTAGAAAATATAAACTAAATTCAATAGATAATTTAGTTCTTTAATTAGCTACAAAAAAAAATTGAGGTACATAAAACTTCAAAAGCAAATAACTCGACTAACTTAAATATGGCAAGCGATTAAGAAGTTATATGTCAAAGGTGCTCAACTGCACTTAAGGATCTCTTGGGTGCAACTTGCAAACTCCTCTTCTACGCCTATAATTAATTAGAAGTTACAGATTCATTTTAAAAAAATTTCGATTCTGCCCCATTGTGCAGTTAATAATAATTGAAGAAATCATTTTGCTATGAGGTCCAATTTTTTTCCACATATTATACACAGAAAGCTTATTTTTTTACAGATTGAGTATTTTTTATTTTTTTTTAATATTTTGTGAAACTTAAGAAACTCTGTTGATTATAAAATTCCATTAATTTAAAGTAATAAATGTTCCATATGTCAAATTCAACAATAATCTTTATATATCAATAAATGACTTTTAGTTTTGCTCTAACTTGACAATGAAACTTTTACTAAAACTTTGTCAACTAAATTGAAGAAAAGTGATAATAAAATACAAGCCACTAAAGAAACTTTCCTTCATTGGAAAACTAAATCAGGAAATAAATTTGTTAGACATAATTATATCAAATATTTTATATGAACATTTCTATATGTTACAAATAATTTAACTAGAAATATTAAAATTCTATTAAATTAAATGAAACTTTTATTAAATATAGATAACAACAAAGCTGTTTTCTAAAACCCACATACATATGAACAAAAATGTTCAACGCCCTCAAAAAAAAAAAAAAACCCGAAAAGTAAAAAAAACAAAAAAACATTTAAATGAGTTAATACATACAAATAAAATTGCATACAATAACAATAATAATAACAAATAAAGTATAATAATAAATGACTACATGAATAATTGTTATTGTTTATTTGTGTTTTTTTTTTTCATTTCTTGGTATTATAACAGGAACTGGTGGCCATTTCTCCTGAAAGACGTAATTGGCGTGGTATTTTTATAGCATTACTGGTCATAGCAGCCGTATTTAGTTTAATTATATTTTCCATATTTTTATTATCGCCAGGTAAGAGTGAAAAAGAGAATATAATTCTTTCTATGAAATTTGTTCATTAATATTGTATAATTAGTGTATTAGTTTTCCAATCAATAAATTTCTTTGTAATTTTTGTTATTATTTATTGTATTTTTTTTTTTTTAATACAAACTAGAGGATGAAGGTCTACGCATACGTGGCAGCAGGTTAACATTAAGTGATATTTTAAGTAAAAGATTTCAGTGGAAACCATTCAATGGCACTTGGCATAGTGGTGAGTATAAAAAATAACTACTAATAATATTTTATTAACAGTACAAGTCTTTAATATATTTTTACAAACATTTAAATACGTTTTATTTTTTCTAATTTATTTGTAGACACTGAATTAGTATTTCGTGATCCTAGTGGTGGTCTTTCAATAGTTAATTTAGATAATTATACAACAAGAGTTTTAATGACCAATTCAACATTTGTAAGTTTAATAATAATTGAAAAAAAAAAAAAAACTATAAACAATGAATTGAATGAATTTTACCATTAAAATTTATAATTGTTTTCTGTATTTTTAGCGGCAATTGAATGCTGAAACATATTTAGTAGCACCAGATCTTAAATATGTCTTACTGCAGTCCGATAGTAATGCGGAGGGATCAAGGTAAAAAGAAAAAATTCAAATGAAAATCAATAAATGATACATTTTCAATGAATTTCGAATTTTATTACAAAAAGAAACAAAGAAAACACTAAAAATAGCTAAACACAATAAACAAAATTAAAAGTGTTCTGCTTTTTTCTTCTTTATTACGTTTTCATAAATATTTAAAATTGTTTTTAAAATAATTTTATTTACTTAACGTTAACACTAAGTAAATAATAGTCTAATGTTATTTGTAATAATTTTTAAGTTTAAAAATTTATTAATTTATAAGTGTGAATATTTTTAAAAAGAAATCATTTCCATTAAAAACATTAAACAGGTTTACTAATTTGTTTATCCATATTTCTGCTAAAAACAAAAGAAAACGAGCAAAATTCAAAACACTTTTAATAAATATTCAATGAAAATCATTACAAAAATAAATTTCGCATTTTTTCTTTCCTTTTTTTATTTTCTTCGATAGGCATCATGTCTATGAGGTACAAACAGCAAATACCTTTCCTTTGGGACCAACTGAAAATATAGCAGAAGCACCACGTTTACAATTTGTGTTATGGGCACCTTACAATAATCATTTAATAACAAGTAATAACGTTGGTAGTAGTAGCAGTAGTAATGGTGCTACTAATAATGGTGGTTCCAACACAAATACCATTTCCACTTCTACGTCATCCTTAAACACACCCACAACTCCATTACCCACACCAACTAGCGGTAGTCCACTCTTGAATAGTCTGGGCAGTGGGGCCAGTGTAGCGAATTTAGTTAAACCTCCTCCACCCATTCAACTACAACAACAAAATCAAGAGGCCTCAGCATCATCGATTAATAATGGATTAACTAAAGCTTTGGCTCAAAATCAGGCCATTGCTTTTGTCTATGAAAATGACATCTACTATAAGCCAAAAGTTCAGGGGGAACTTGTATGTCGAATAACAACAACAGGTGAGCGTTTTCAAGAGTTCTTATAAAGACAAACCGTTGAAATTGTTGCATTTTGATGAATTTCGCCTATTGCCTTATTAATGAGGAAATATTAGAAACTCCTAAAAAAAAAAACAATACCTTTACCCGTATTCTGTACTTGTAAAAAGTTTTCATGTCAACAAAAAACATGCAATTTTTATTAATCACCCTGTTGTAATCTATAAATTTCTCGAAAAAAAGGTTTCTCACAAAGTTACAGGTCATGGGTACTAATAGTTTTCAGCACATTCAAATCGACGTCTTTTTATTTAAAGAAGAACAAGAATTTTTGACCACATAAATGTTGGCATTCATGAATATTTTCAGTTAATTGTGAATAAAATCAACAAATAATTCTGTATCATATTAATTATGCTTTTTTACTCGTAGCAATACTTAATTTGTGATAATAGATTTAAGACTGTACATTTTTGGACAACCAGTTATCGTATTCATATACTCATGTATTCGCGGATTCATGTTAAGCTGGTCATCTAGTCCACATGTTTTTTAAAGAGGATAAAAAAATTCATTTTACCCACCAGTGCAATTATTAGAAGATTTCCATTTAAAGAACAAAAAAAAGTACCATAAAATGTCTTTTGGTACATTCTCTCCACATGTTTCAATTTAAATTTTCAAATTAAATTGAATTATTTATAATAATTAATATGAATTATTTTAAATTCTATAAAAGAAAGAACATAAAAAATGTCCAAAAGGTGTCCGCTTGTGAATAGCTTTAGATTCATGCTTTTACTTCCAAAATTATAGAAATTTCAAAAAGTATCACAAAGTCCGGCCTTGTAAATTATATTAATGTTTTTTTTTTCGGTTCGGAATTATAGAAAATTATATATAGGGTTTTTTTTCATTTTCAAATTCAATTTATTTTATTTCAAATAATAAACACTGTAACCAATTCCAGTATATCTTGAATTTCGAATCGTCTTGTACAAAACAGGATGAGTATTAAAATTCAACTACATTTTGTTGTTGTTCTTAATGTGTTAAGTAACAAACAATATAAATCACACTGCTGTTTTCAAAAACTAAACTGTGGACTCGAAATTTGCTAGCCGATTCAGATATTAATATGGACCTGTTAGTCATAATTAAAAATCCGTGGAATCAGTAACACCATCTGATAATAACGTTCATTAAATCAAAGAACTCGTAACGTTATTACGTTAATATGACCATTGTCATTAAAGTTAAAAAAGTTAATTCAAAATAAAAAATATAAAATGAAAAATATTTAATATGACATAAAAAAGTTATAATTTGTGTTGAAAATAATTTAATTTATTTCAAATAAAATTTAATTTGTATGGAAAAATCATTAACTTGAGAGTAAAAACCTATATATTTCTGCAGTTATTAAGGTAATACAAATAAAGATGTAAAGTTTAAATACAACATCTCTAAAGTTAATTATATCAAAACCATTTTACCGAAATACATAATAAATAAAAAGCCAAAAGTACAATTAGAAAAAGTGCAATTTATTTTGCCTAAAATACATATATAAAATAAGCTATGTAGACTTATTTCATAAGTACCATTAGGGACAAATAAACTAACCATTAAAGCTCCACTCCATTTTATTTTCAACCATATAAGCAAATTTTCATAAAAACATTAAAAAAATGATCTTATAAGCAAAAAAAAAAAGTTCCGTTCCATTTTCCTCCATGAAATAGATCTATTAAAATGAATTTCAAAAAATATAACTAAAGTATATATATAAAGTACTAAACTACTCGAATTTGGTCATATGAATTTACGTCATAGCGAAAACATATCCACTTATTTTTTCTTTATTAATAATTATAGGTATTAATTTCTTTTTTAATCTACATGTAATGCAATAAAAACATGTGATGAGTTAATTTATTTTTTAAGTTTTATAAGTACATATGTATGTATTATTATTTTACAGGTCAAGCTGGTATCGTTTACAATGGCATACCAGATTGGACATATGAAAATGTACCGGAATTGGATAGTCGTGGCGGTAGTATGGCATTTTCACCGGATGCATTATATTTGGCATTTCTTACATTCAATGACAGTGATGTCAGCGAATACAAGTAAGTTTATGAACTATTTAAAGAAAATACAATTACAATTTACAATTAATTTATTAAAATTTTATTTCAATGTAGATATACTTGGATGGGCGATGATTTAAAGTATCCTGCAGTTCTTACTCAACGCTATCCTAAGGCGGGCTCTACTAATCCGAATATTACTGTTAATGTGGTTAATCTATCCGTCCTTAAATACATTTTTCCCACACAAATCAAACTTCCTACTGAATTGGCTAATGGCAGCTATATAGGTGGCTTAACATGGGCTACACCTATTGATCTATCAGTTACCGTAACGAATCGCGCACAAACTAAAGCTCATACGGTGCTGTGTAGAGCTCCCGAATTTAATTGCAACATTGCACACACCGAGGTAACGGTCAATGATGGTTGGGTGTTACCGGCAGAACGACCCATATTTTCGGCCAAACTCAATAATCAATTGAAAAATCAATCGAATAATACAAGTATTAACGAAAGCTTCCAGAATATAACGAATGGTCAAACAACTTATGAAATACCCAATGGTGGTTATTTACTTAAACGTCTTCCGGTACGAGATGGTGAACATGGTCACTTTCGTCATGTAGTTTTTATTTCATCGATAGATCGTAGACCGGTGCCCTTGACAATGGGCCGCTTTGAAGTAACCGAAATTGTTGGTTGGGATGAGGCCAATGAAATTGTCTACTTTATGGCTGCTCCTGAGAAGCGTCCTGGAGAAAGGCACCTCTACAAGATCAGCCTTAAGTTGAATGTCACAAAAACAAATCGCACCTACATAACCTCATCACAACCCACATGCCTGACGTGTGACAACACGCCCAGTACCTTTAAACTTAATAATGGTCGACCGGCTAAAAATCCCGAAGATGTTGACGATGACGAGGAGGAATGCGTCTATATTATACCCAAAAATTGTCTCTACAATAAAGTTTATTTTAGCAAAGACTTTTCCTATTATGTTCAGGAATGTTTGGGTCCCGAATCGCCTAGTGTTTATTTGGTAGATACCCAAAGTAATCTAAAGACAATCGTACTAAATGCTGGCGATAATTTAAGACATCGTTTGCTGCAGTATGCTTTGCCACAGATACGAACATTTAATGTAGAGATACGTCATGGTTTTCACGCTCAGGTGAAACTCTTTTTACCGCCCGGCATGAAAGAAGATGAAGAAGTTGCTTTTCCCATGATTTTACAAATGTATGTTATTTAATGACTCTCAGAATATATTGTTGTCATTTTACGATTTTATTATTTTCTCAGAGATGCTTCACCCGGTTCACAATTGGTTAATGAACGTTTTCAAGTGAATTGGAATTGGTATTTATGTAGTCAACGTTCTTTTATTGTGGCGCAAATTGATGGACGTGGTAGTGGCTATCAAGGTGAACTCTTGCGTACTCAAGTTCATGGTAAACTGGGTACAGTAGAAGTCGAAGATCAATTAGCAGTATTAACGTAAGTACTCCTATTATGTTAATGATAATAACAACAATAACAACAATGTACCTACATGTTACTCGATTAAAAGCAATATGTAAACGTTGTTGTTTTTATTATATATTTACATTTACTTAATTCTTATTTATTTGTTGGTTTGTTTGTTTTCTTTCCATTCCATTTTGTTTTTTTTTTTTCTCAAGTTACCTGCGTGACAATTTGAAATTTATTGATCCCTCACGTATCTGTGCTTATGGATGGGGTTATGGTGGCTATGCTACAGCCATGACTTTAATCGATGATTCCCAGCAGGTATTGCAATGTGGTGTAGCCGTTAATCCTATAGCATCATTTGGTTATCATTGTAAGTTTTTCTTTTTCTTCTGTATTTTATTTTACTCTTGTTTTAAATGTCAAACATTTTAATTTTATCCCTTAAAGATTCCTTTTTTACGGAACGTTATATACCGCTCAAAGGTGATTATTTGCGTGCACTGCAAGAGGCCGATTTAACAATGAAAGCTGGCAACATTAAAGGAAGAAATTTAATGTTGATTCATGGTACAGCTGATACATTTGTGCATCAGGATCATACATTAATGTTGGTGAAAGCTTTAGTTGATCAAGAGGTTAAATTTAGACATCAGGTATGATATTCGTATGATTAGTTTAACTTAATATTAGGTTTGTGACATTACAACTTTTAGTTAAGTTTAAACTAAAATTTATTATTTTCTTTCATTTTTAGGTCTATCCTGATGAAGATCATTTAATGTTAAAATCTTTATCTCATGTCTACCAAACCATGGAATGGTATTTCGATGATTGTTTTGGTCCCAACGATGATAGTGAATGGGATCCAACTGGACTGTTTGTGTTCAAACAATAATTGTTAATGTTAGCAACCATTTAATTATAACATTAATTAGTAATTAATTAGAACATTTTAATTAATTTTTATATTAAAAATGAAAACCAAAAAAAAAAAAACATAAATCAACAAATACAAAAAAAAAATCCGTTTGTTAAATTAAAACAAGTGATGAATTCATTTTTATGTATGACTGAGTAAATTTAACACAAAAAAAAAAAAAATAATAAAATTATATAAATAATATTTATTATATTTAATTATGTATTATTAAAATTATAATAATTTTTTTTATTTAATTTAATTAAATAATATTTATATACAGCATTTAAAATTGTTAACTGGTAATTTAAAGAAAAAAAAATTCCCAATCATTTAGTGTTAGTCAATATTTTGTTTTCTTGTATTGACTGAAATTGTTTACAACTTAGTTTTGTTTTTGTTTTTTAAGTATTTTAAAACAAACAAAAAAACTGAAGAAAAATAAATAATGTAGATATATATTTATTTTTTATAAATATTGGATGATATTAGTGTATGAGTATTTTTAGAGAATTAAATTGTATTAAATTAGTTTTTAAATGTTACGTTTTTATATACAGAAGATAGTATAATGAATGTAAATTATTTTCTCTGAATATTTATAGATAATTAAAAGAAAAACAAAATGTAAAATGTATAAAATTTCCCAATAAATTAACGCTTTTTTTATGAAATCTATAAAATTAAAATGGCGTAGCTATCAACATGTCAGGGTTATAATACCAAAAAATGCTTTCTGCCCAAAACCCAAAACTCGATTTGCACCTTTGAGTAGAAAGCTATAGTTCCCGATTGCAGCTTTCATGGTTTAATCAATTTAAGCTTCATGTGGTACTCCACATATTTTTAAACGTTAGATAATCAAAATCGATTGCATGTGACAAATAAAGGACACACCAAAAACACTTAGACAATGCGCGGGTTGAGACGAAAAATTATCCAAATACGCCCCCCCCCCCCANNTAACACTCACAAAAAAATCTACAAATTAAGTCGGATTTAAAAGAAAAACTTACCTCTACTTTAATTCATTTTTCGGCAATGAGTCCTGTGGTGTATGAGTGAAATTTTTTTAAACATATTGTGTAATTTGGAATACATTCCGAAAATTTTCAATTATCTCCATTTGTTTAAACATTAAAAAGTAAAAATTCAGGAGTCTGAAATAAATAGGAAAAATATTTTATTACTAATGTTTCACCTCTCTCATAAACTATTTTAATAAAAAATGTCTTTTCATATTTTAAAAGACAATGCTTCGTAAATGATTTGCAAAGAAATTGTGTTAACGTCAAATCCTTGAGTTGGTTTTGTCATTAAATACAATTGTAAACCATTGAGAAACTGCAGTTATTATAATAATGCATGAAGTCATGCATCATTATATAAAAAAGATTATTTTTAGAATAAAATAGATAGTGATCGAAAAGCTTTCTATTTCTTTTATTCAAAGTTCTAAAAAAATACTTGTCAAAATACTTCTTTTTTATATCCAAACCTATTGGTAAGATTTTATTCCATCAGTTAATAATAATTTTTGTTAAACAAATTCTAATTTATTTTTTTTTTTTTTGTAATTTTGCTTTGGCTCAGAGAATTTATATATTTCCAGTTTGTTCCAGATTCACATCCATATTTTGCATAGAAACAAATTAATTTACGTTTGCTCCCTATATTCAACATTTTTTGGTAATGATGAATTCTAGAAAAAGGTTTATTGAATATTTTTTTTTTTTAATTTTTTTTTTTTTTTATAAGAAAATATTTAGTCAAAAAAATATTTGACACTAAAATTTCCTACATTTGTTTTTTTACATATTTGTACCCTATGAACCTCTCTTTCGAAAATCACATTGACGTGCATAAATCCCATAAAAATGTTAATATCAATTTAATATTCGATACATATAACATTTATATAAGTATGAGTGACAGGGCAAAATTTCATGAAGATCGGTCCATAATTGACCATAGCTAATTTTCTGTAATAGTATGTTTTTATTTTCCACTTAATGTAAGTATAAGTTCATAATTGGCTCCTTCCGAATTTTGGTACAATGGGCAATGGTGTAGGTTATCATATGGTCGGTCTTGACCGACTATAACTTCTCACGTTTTTATTTGTATTCAATTTATAGTTTAAGTAGATTTGAAATCTTTATATTGTAATAGAAAAATTTATAATTTAAAAAAAATAAATAAACATCTCTAATAGTTTTTTTGCCACTGTATATTTTTTTAAGTAACTACTTAAAATCAAACCCTTATGTATAGTTCACTGTTTGTATAATTAAAAATGTTTAAAAATACTACCCAATTACGTATAATAGAGGTCCTCCTGTATCTGTATTTTATTCGTTAAAAAAATTAATACGGAGATGAACCTAAACCTTCAAAGCTATGAGCAGCGTTTGAAAATTAATTAAAACAATTCTTGAAATTAGGATTCCTTTATTTGAAAAGCATTTGCAAGTTCTAAAGATGAATCTGTTTTAAGCTTTTTTCTATTCTATATGTGATAGAAAAAAGCTATGTTAAATATTTTCCCATTTTCATGTTACTTTTCATTCAGATATAAATATTCTTCAATAAAAAATTAAAAAAAAAAATGTCCATTTTGCATTAAAATTAATCACGATAAAAATAAAAACAATGCTAACGATTTTATAATTGTTTGATATGTTCTTTATAATCGCAAGAAGTTTGTCTCAAATGCCAATTGCCTAAGGAAAGTCCATATATTTTTTGTTTTTTTTTTATTTTCAGAGAAAAAAATAATATTTTGTAAACCCTATTATTTTTAATTCATTTTTATGACTATTGTATATAAAAAATAGTTTTCTCGGATTAAGTCAACTATATTTTAGTATTTTTATACATTAGTAAATTTTTATTTTTAGTCTTAATTATTATTTACATATGTTTTTAATTTTAATATACATAAGTTTCCATAAAATGTAACTTTAAATTGAGTAACTTTATATAAAATAAAATTAAAAAAAAAAAACAAAAAACAAAATGGCAAAGCTTTAAATGTTTATATGTATGTGATCTGTGTAGTTGGCTTAACATTTCACAATATACATATATGGAAATACATATACAATTTAATATAAAATAAAGAATAATTAAATGAAACTAAGTTTTAAAACTACTTTAAATTTAAAACAAAAATTAAATCAAGATAAATATAGTAAAACAAATTTAAAACAAAATAAAAAAACAAAAAAAAAAGTACAAAGATATTTTTTAAAATTCACTTCCAATTAATTTGTAAAATCCCTTTAATACAACAAGACCAAACAAACGAAATCCAAAAGAAAATAAATATATTTTTTCTTTAAGAAAAATATTCAGTTTTATCCAACGATATATTTGGTTTCATTTTATTACGAACAGATAACAATTATCATTTATTGTATTCATTTTGAAAATAAATTAAAACTTATTTGGTCTCTAGGTCTCAAAGTCGTGAGAGAAAAAAAGCCACTTAGGCATAGTTTAATAAAAAAATAAATAAATAAATAATAAAAAGAAATGTGTAAATCCAAAAATTCTTTAATAAAATAAAACATAATAATAGAATTTCAATAAACAATAAAGAAAAATAAATAAAATGAAATTTAAAATTAATTATAGAAATATGTATGGAAATACGAAATCATGAAGACAACGCAAATTAAAAAGAAAGTAAAAATACAAATAAAAATTAAATGAAAAATAAAATAAAAATGTGTTTAATTGTTTAGAAAATAAAAAACATAAAAATTAAGGTTCACATATGTAAAAAGTTTCCTCGTAAATGTTATGTATCGAACATGGCGTTTTTTCCAGTTTTGTTTCATCAAATTTTATTAAGACACTTCCTCCGTTAAATGGTTCAAATATGTAGTATTGTAGTATATAAGGGTTTTCGAAAAATGTAGTCTAAAATTATTTGAATTATTAAATAACTTTTTCAAAAAATGCACATTTGTGATCAGGTATATAGCATCTTCGTATAAAGGACTTTTCTCAAAATTCACGCAGCAACAAAACTTCGCTTTATTGAAAGTAAAAATTGTACAAATGGAGATACTATTATTTTGCACACAGCTGTACATGTTTTTAAAATGTGGATTAAAGGCTGTTTTAGAGTATTACACTATAGTATGTAACAAGTTTAATCAAATTACCTCTAAAATTGCGACCTGTACTTTGCGCACAAGCTTTAAGTGGAGGGCCAGCCAACAAGACAGACGGACGGACATCGTTAAATAGATAAAAAAAGCGATTCTGAGCGTTAGAATATTTGCAGAAACACATAATATCCTTACCAACTTATGGTGGTGTAGGGTATAAAAAAAAGAAAATTTAACAGAATTGAATAGAAATAAAACTACAAATCAAAAAGTGTGCCGAAGCTTGATATAATAGGTGCAATTGCATTTCGAAAATTTCAAGATTCAAACTAAGTATTAAAGGTATTACACCATAATACATACATTTGTATTATGGTGTAACTGAAATCAGTTAACGACTTTCGTAAAGTGAAAATCGTGAAATTAACAAATTTTTCGAAATTTGAAAAATAAAAATAGAGATATTTAAATGGACCCATAAGATATGAGAATACCTAACATTAGCAAAATCGGAAGACATAAGAAATATTTTTATGGTCTTCTCTCATAAAAATTTTTGTGTAAGAAAAAAATGTTTCAAAACTAATGTGTTAATCCCAAAATCGTTTATTTAATTTTTTTTGTAAATTTTTATAAATATCAAATATAAATTAATATCGACATAAAAAGAACATGAAGCCATACAATTTATCTAAACTATGAACACTCACACATTCAAATTAATAATTCTTTCATGATGTCCTTTTTTGATACGCGTCTTCTTAAATATCAACCATATAAAAACGATCCCTGTACGAAGAAGCAAATAAATGAAGTTTGAAATCCTGCATATTATAAAATGCTTTCTTACAGAATGTACACTTTTATGGACTCGTCGGTGTGTATATATTTATGAGTATTTAATTTGTTTCCAGACGTCAATTATTTGTTACAAATTGTACATTTACAATATCGTAGTAAATTAAATGATACTTTACATAAATTGCACTTATGCATATAGTCTCTCACTCACGTGGGTATGTGCTCTCATACTCCACAATGGGGATATAATTTTTAATTTCAAACTTTTTGTGTGGTATCTTCGAATTATTTGTGTTGGAAACATTGTCTGGTGTATTCAATGATACTGGCTGGCCAAATGATGTCTTAAATGTTGCATTCTGTTAAATGATTTCTGACGAATAATTAATTTTTATGCAAGATTACCGAAGTGCAAACGTTTGAAAATATTTAATAACTATATACATATATTATTTTGTTTCACAGATTGAAAATGTGAAGAGACGTTCTTCGTTATGTTCCACTATATTACAATTTCAAGTGGGTTCTTTGCAATCATTAAAATTGGAATTAGTATTTTACGATGACTGTTTGACAATATCAGCATCGCAGGTTGTTATAGTTTTATTAGAAACTGCAGTGTTAACAGCATTTTTCGTAGTGGTTAATTCATTTGGAGTATGAAAGGAAAGAATATGCTTGCCTAGATTTTCTTTCCACATAAATTTAAAATTACAGTAATGGCATTGGTGTTCTTTTTCAATATTAAAACACTGTGTGGCTTTATGGTAATATAAAATTTTCTAAAAAAAAAAAAAAAATAAAGAACATAATTTCAGTTTTGAGTTTAGAATCTTAAATTACATTTACCTCAGATAAAAGCCTTAACAGTAAATGTACATAAATAAATAAATAAATAAAATACCTGGGAGACTGTGCGGAAAATACAACGTTCACATTTTAGCTCAAGTAATTCATAATTGTGCATAGAACGTTGATGCTGAGAAACTTCATATTTTCGTTTAAACGACATGTTGCACTTGCAACAATTGTAAGGGAATAGGTTATTTGTGTCGGTTCCATTATGTTCATTTTCTGTCTCTGTTTCAGAATCCAATTCTAAATGCAATTCGAATCCTTTTTGATTAGTAATTGAATAGTTTACTAGAGAATGTTGATCGGCGCAAACATTTTGAAGATTTGTAGGTGAAAAATGTTGCTTCAATTTGGCCATAGTTTTAAAGGTTAAATCGCAAATTTTACACTTAATTATTTTTTCACCATTTGGCCACCATGTGGAATGAACTATGCTTTCAACGGCCTTCATTTCGATTGGAGTCAATCGATGATGTATTAAATGATCGTTTAGATGTTCAATGGTGAAGAATTTTTTTGGGCACATAAGACAATAATAAAGAAAGGAAGGTTCTATTAATAAATCTGAAGTTACCGAGAGTTTATTATCGGGCAAGAAATCATCATTCTTCGAAATCAAGAGTTCAGAAGTCGTAGGAGCGTTATTGGATGGTCGCGTGAACATGGGATGCTAAAGTTTAAAACCCAAAATTATATGAAAGTAAAAAAAAAACAAAACAAACAAACAAAAATGCTATGTATGTTTATACCTGTATTTTCATATGTTTTGATAAACTATATTCCCATACAAAACGATCCTTACAATATTGGCATTGTTTAGCTTTTCGGCGGTTTTCATTCCAGCATATTCTTTTTAAATGTTGTTGTAACAATTGAGAATTGACATATTGTTTATTGCAGTTCTTACACGAGAAGGGTAGTTCCTCATTATTATGGCGTTCTTGTTGGTGTTTAAGTAAAAGTTTTCGTTGTTTAAAAATTTCTTTGCAAACGTCACACGTGTATTGATTTTTGACATTTTCGCCACTATCACTTTCATCTATGGAACTATCCGAATCTGAAATATGCAGTTCATTGCCCTGCCTATCGATGGCTTGATAAAAAAGACTAATTTGCGCCTTATTATACGCTTTTTGAATCTGTTTTTGCAAATGTGCTTTATCAAATGATTTCGATCGTTTAAAGGTTTTTACGTAAAGGCAATCGTTGAAATCAATGCCGGTTTTGCCATCAGCATGCAACGGCATATGCTGGTGCAATAGACTTAGCTTTTCAAACGAATGTGCACAGAGAGCACAGCGTATTATAGCTTTGTCTGAGAAGGTTTTAACGGTTACGTCATAATTTTGAGATTTAGACCGCATCATATTTTTAGGAATAACCTTAACTTGTGTAACATTCACTGTAGGCTCTGAAATATCAACTTGGGCTTCTATCTCTGGAATATGTAGGGTATTTAGAGCACAAATGTGATTTTCCATATTTTCCGACCACATAAACCTACCCGGGCAACGTTTACAACGAAAAATTTTATGATTATTATAGCAGTGCGTTTGTAAGTGTTTTTCGTACATTTTTCTTGAAATAAATTCTAACTTACAGATACCACATTTCAAAGCAATTTTATGTTTAGAATGCTTTTCTTTCAAGTGTAAAAAAACTTGGTATTTGAAGGAAAATTCTTCAGCGCATACTTCACATTTGTATTTGACAGCACATTCTGTAGTTTCTTCTATTAAATCCTCTACTTCCGTATCACTAATTGACATTTCATAACGATATTCATTTAGAACTGAATAATATTTGAAATAATTCTTATCGGAAATATCTTTGACAATACTTTGCTTTACAATGTTTAAATCATTAATATTTGGGAACAAATGCTGGACAATTTGATCGTCCAATACTAAGTTATTAAGAGTCTTTAAATCACTGTGACTTTCTAAGTGCGGCCGAAGTTCTTTAGTTGTTGTAAATGTGGTTGAACATAATTTACATTCTACATGGCTCCAAGCTCTGGGTTTACTGTATAAACGATTTCCAAACAATCTTTCTATATACTTAGTGTTCGTATCAATTGTTTCGCTTGGATGTACACGTTTAAGGTGTCGATATAAATAGTCTCTACTTCTAAAGAGTAGTCCACAAAATCCGCAGTGAAATTTGGTTTGGTTTATGTGTTTTAAATGCATATGTCGACGACAATTTCTTTGAAAAGAAAATGTTTGTTTACAAATTGGACATACAAAACGACTATTCACTTGTTCGAATTTATAACCTGATGGGAATAGTAGTTTTCTTTCGTTCTCTATGTTACGGACATGACGTGTTGTTTTCATACCCTTCACAGGTATAGAAGGATTATTATATACGCTTGTTGATTGTGTACTGGATTTCTTTTTCTCTATCTTGAACACTTTTAAAGGCACATTATCATCTTCATCTTCAGAAAATGAGTACCTACAATTTAATTTACACTTTAAATTACTTAAGTTTACTACAATTGTACTTATCAATTTTTACCTCGAATTATTTGTGTTACCGCTTGAACTTTGTTTGGATTCATCATCTACAGTTCTGTTAAGTAAACCTTTTTATAGAATATTTTAAAAATACATGCTTATTTTAATTACATATTTTACCTTATTGAAGATAAATTGGTATTCTCGACCAAAGTATTCATAAATGTAGCACAATCATCTGGTTAATAAAAATATCTTAATATATTTTATAATTTTCCAATTTATATAACCTACCATTTTCGTTGTTATTTAAAATAAGATCATATGTTGCGATTTCTTCTTTTTCAATCTTAATTTCTGATATAAACTCTTCCATGGGCATATCAATAGGAAATTCTTCGAAGCTATCACTGGATGAATCAATTTTTTGGTATGTCGCAACATTATCTAGCGGGTTATTAGAACTTGATAATAATTCCAAGTATTTTGTATTTACACTTTTAATTTGAAGTATAAAATCATAAAATACTATAAGTTTATCCAAACACTTTGAGCATACAGTATTTGGAAGATTCTCATCCTCATATGTCTATTGACAATAGTTTGAATGAGTATTTTTGTAAATTTATATATTTCCATATATTACCTCTAGTTGAGCAACTTCTTTTAATAAATCACGCCAAGTTTTTTTATCACTGCACTCATCTTTAAGGGGATATACTGCACATCCTGGATTAAAACAGGTGCGACACCTATAAAGCATTCCATTTATAAAACATTCATTTTTATTGTGACTCTCCATTTCATCCTCCTTTATTGAGAATTTTTAAATCTTAAAAATTCATTAAATACATTTTTCCGAAGTTATATAGAATTTAGAATATTTATAAGACAAACTTATTGTTTACTTCTTCTTCCGTATTGTTACTCTAGCCCATAGCACATCTACAAAAACAACAATTTTGTTAGTGAAAAACTACTAGTAGTTTACACTAACTAGAAAATGAGGAAATGAAGGAGAGGAGAATTATAAATAGCTCGAAAAAATATTTGCATAGGAATACAAAAACAATTTGACATTTCCGCGAGGTATGTCAAAGAAAAATATTTTCTAAAATATCAACTAATTGTAATGTATTTGAGATTTATTCAGACAGTGAAAAGCTTAAAAGGCCAACCAGTCAACTTTTCAACGCAACGTAGTAGGGTTTTATAGTTTGAACAAAGTCGATTTTTCACCTTGTTTTAATTTTTAAATAGTCGACTTTTCGACTATTTTCAACTTTTTCTGACTATTTTCGACTTTTTCCAACTATAATCGACCTTTTTCGACTTTTCTACTTTTTCCGACTATTTTCAACTTTTTCCGACTATTTTCGACTTTTGGACTATTTTCGAAGAAAAGTAGCGTGAAACATATTGGGCAACTAGTCAACAAAAGTAAACGTATCATATGTTTTCGAAAATTCATTGTGTAAACAATCTTGTTCTTTTGTTATTTTGCAAGAAAAAGAAAGTACACAAGTCACTTAGTTACGTAAAAATCTAATTTCAATAGATTTCTGCGATACGCTACATAGAATTTTTTTCTCAATGGTTACATACACACGTTTGCATAAGACGAGTTGAAGCAGCAGATTGCGATACGATGTATTTTTGTTCACTGGTTGGGCATTAATTTGGAAATTGAAAATCCACAACATCCAACTTCCTCACAGTACGACTAATTTAATTTTATTTTGGCGAAACATTTATAGAACAAAAATAGTGTGTAAAAATCGAAAACTCGAAAATAATAGGAAAAAATGGAAAATAGTCGGAAAAACTCAAAAAGTCGAAAATAGTTGCAAAAAATCGAACAGAAAAAGTCGAAAAAAGTAAAAATTGTCGAAAAGTCGACTATTACAAAATAAAAAGTCGAAATATCGACTATTTAAAAATTAAAAAAGTCGAAAAATAGAAAATTCGATTTTTGTTCAAACTACAAAACCCTACTTCTTCAGCATGAAAAATTACGTTTGATGGCTGACATTGTTTGTCGAACAATTGTGCTAACATGAATAAACCATGAACAAGTTGGGACCACACTATTCAAATGCATGTGCACACACTATTTTCTTCAATGTGCGAACAAGCTGTATATATATATATATTAGTCGTAATCTTAGCTTTGAGTCACATCACAACTTTTTATCAAGACAAATGTCAAAAAATGCAAAATATGTGATTTAACATTTGAAACTATGGCCAAATTAAAACAACATTTTTCTCCTAAAAATCCTCAAAACTTTTGTGTCGATAAACATTCATTAGCAAATTATTCAATTACTAATCAAAAGGATTCGAGTTGTATTCTGAACCAGAGATAGAAGATGAACAAAATTTTATCAACAAAAATACTCCATTCCCCTATAAGTGTTGGATGTGCTGTAAGTCATTCAAAAGAAAATATCAGGTGGCTCAACATCAACGTTCAATGCACAATTATGAATTGCTCGAGCTAAAATGTGAACGTTGCATTTTTCGCACAGTCTTTCCGGAATTAATTTTTTATTATTTTAAACAAATACATATAAACATTAATTATACCTTACTTGCATTTTTTTTAATTTTATGTTATCATAAAGCCACACAACATCAGCAATGAATAAACCTCTGTGTTATATTTGTGGCGCTGGCTTTAATAATAACACTAATCTTGCGGTACACATAAGGAGACATAAGGGCGAAAAACCTTTCAAGTGTAATTTTTGCGTAATGGCCTTTCCTCGCAACGCCGATTTACAGGAACATCGACGAAAACACACTGGCGAACGTCCCTACAAATGTACGTTATGTGAAAAAGCATTTTCACAACAACACAAATTAACTATGCATAAACGTTTACATACCGGTGAACTTACTTACCATTGCACCATTTGTCAGAAATCATTTAATAGATCTGAACATTTAAAACTCCACTTGCTTGGCCATAAAGGTGAGAGACCATACAAGTGTAACGTTTGCGGCAAAGGATTTATATGCGCTTCATATTTGAAAAGACACCGTAAAGATGTGGGACACAAAGAAACAGATCCAGTCTCCATTACAAATAATGCAGAAGGGGACACACCAAAAGAAACAAAGAAAACATTATGTCCCCGATGTGGAGCATACTTGTCATCTCGTACAAGTCTTACTTTACACATGAGAACACACGCGGGTGAAAGATCATATAAGTGTGAAATTTGCGAAAAGTCCTTTAAACGAAGATGCTGACGAACGTCCCTACAAATGTAATTATTGTGAGAAATCATTTACGAACGGATGCAGATTAAGAGTTCATAAACTCATACACACCGGCGAACGTCCTCACAAATGTACATTTTGTGAAAAATAATTTAATAATGCAAATAATTTCAGACTACATTTGCGCCTTCATACAGGTGAAAAACCTTATAGGTGCGCGGTGTGTGGTGATGCGTTTTTATGTGGTCGATATTTAAGAAAACATCGCATCAAAAAGGGACATCATGAGAAGAATGATTGATTTGAAAATGTGTTTATATGGTTGGTTTCATGTTTTATTTATTTAAGTTTTTTTTTTTTTTTTTTTTAAAAAAAAAAATGTTAAAATTTTTTTTTTTTTTTTTTTGTAAAAAAAAAAAAAATGTTAAATAAAAAATTTATAAAAATGTATCCGTTTGAATTCTTTGTTAGCCCGGGTTAACACACAGCAATTTTTTTTGCCGCAATTCTGAGTTTATAGAAAAGAGAGGAGAAGAGAATACAAAACTTTTACATTCTCTTTACCTCTCTCTTCTACAAAGTCAGAATTGCTGCATAAAAAAAACTTAATTTCTTCAAAATAAAGTTTCTGGAATATTTCAGAATGATTTTTTGCACGGTTGACGTTTTATAGTCTGTATTTGGTATACTTTCTTTTCCTATATGTCTGATCTCTTGGCACTGACTGTGTCCCAAGATATGACAGTATCTATGGCCAAGTTGGATGAACTATGAATGAAAAATTGATTAAAAATGAACAAAAAATGTTGCCGTTGTGCAATTTTCAAATTCTTTGCTATCTTGGCGCATGTAAGAAAATTATCATTGTGGAACCAGGTTTGGTATAAAGAAGCTCCCACATCTCAATCTTCTATATATAAGTTTTTTGAATTTTTCATAGTGTGTTTCTATATGCCTGAAAGGAAAAATAGGCTACTTTTGAATTTTGAAATTCCATGTAGGCGGGGTGCCACGCCCACTTACTAAATAACTATTAAAAGTAGTATATCTCGGAAAATGTTAATACTCAAATTCTCAAATTTTGCACGAATAACTTTAACACATATATGAACATTCTAGAAAAAAATAGACGAACTAGCAATAGGGGGTGTGTCACATCCCACGCCTAACATTGCCTGCCAATATCAAATGCCGTAAATTTAGGAAACTATAACAAATTTTGTACAATAAACTTAAGTGTCAATGCAAACATTTTGTGCTAAATTAGGCGGAAAAGATATAGTGGGCGTGTCATCTATCATATAAAGTTAATACCAAAATTTTTATATCTGGGAAACTTTAAAAGTTAGAGAGCTCAAATTTGGCGACTAAGATTATGGTTCGTAAGAGAATATAGAAGAAACTTGTGTTAAAAAGTTTTGAATTTCTTAAATTAAAAGTACATCTTTATTCTTTGACTGAGTGAAAATAATAAAATCTTATAAGATTTCTTAAAATAAGCAAAAAGGTTTCTCTCAAATTTGACACTCTCTGTTAGTGTTATCTCACATATTACTAGTCGTCTTCACGTAACATAAAATATTTAACATTAACACTAACACCATGTTACTGATAAATGTAGATCGTTCAATTTGATGTTAATGTTAATTTTTTCGATGTTTAAACACGATTGTTAAAGCAAATGTTAAACACGACTACTTATGTCTATCAGCTGTTTTTATACTGTTACCTGTAATTATTATACCATGTTCTTTTATATGCTGTCAAATTGTTTTTGTATACTTGTTTTTGAATTTTAAGTGTCAAATTATTTGTTTACTATAAATTTGATGCAATTTTAAGCGAATTTTAGGGATATTTAAGAAAAAATCATAATGGTAAAATATATAGATTTTTTAAACTGTGTTAATGTTTTACGTGAAATTTTATAAAATTTTAATAAAACTCTGCGTTTTCTTATGCTGTAAAAAATATGGTATTTTTAAGCACTAAATATGGATTAAAAACTAATGTTAATTTATGTATGTACCTAAATTCTATTGACAAGAAGCAAAATGACCAGTGGTATTAAAAATGAATGTTTCATAAATGGAGTTGAATATAAATGTCGTACGTGCTTCGATCCAGGACAAATGGTATATCCTCTTTCAGACGAAGCAAGCAAGGCAACAACTTGGCGAGATTTGTTAAAGGATTTTGCAAAGTTACAGGTAAAGAATTAGAAAGTTAAAGTTCTAATTACATTTCAATGTCTATGTTAATAACTTTATGTTGTATTTCTTTATATACAATTGTGAAGCTCCTTTTCAATCCCTCATCATTAGTTAGTTTGTAACACAATGTACCTTAAACTATTTATTGTTCTCCGCAGATAAATGAAGAAGATTTACTCCCAAACACGGTTTGCTGCAAATGTTTGGAAAAACTTAGAAGTATCTACGATTTTATACTTCAAATTGAATATGTAAATAAAAAATACTCGAAGTTATTGCAAAATTGCAATGATCCACTACACGAAGGGGTTTTCAATGATATTGATAATTTGACCAATTGTTTGGCAATTGATTTGCCACTGGAGCAGGATATATCGAAAATTAAGCTGGAAGAAGAACTGATTGATCCTTATAAGATTGCTTTGGGGGATACTAATCAACTGTCTGAAGATTGTGAAACAAAATTTGAAAATGAAGGTAAATAATATATAAAATTTATTTAACAAATATGTATTTAAACATACACCTACTTATTTTTTATTTTTTTTTTTTTTTTTTTTTTTTTTTTTTGCTAGAAACTGATGAGGATGATCCCTTTTCGAAAACGTATGATGATGACGATTTTAATTCAACTTCAGAACATTTAGAAGAAGAGGAAAGGTAATTTTCGAAAACATTTTGCAAAATATTTAATTTTAGTGTTTATTTATATATTTCATTCAAGCGTAAAAGCAACATATAGCCAATGTAAAACAAAACCAAAAAGGCGTAAAAAAGCGGCATCATCGGAAAACGAAAAAAATGACGATGAAGGAAAATACCCTCCAAGACGTAAACGACTTTCTAGAACTACAACAAAACCAAAAGAGTTTGACAATAAATCACAAACAGAAAAAGAAAAACTATCAAATCAAGACGACGATGATGATGATAACGTGAAAGTTAAGCCGAACGTATGTCCGATATGCTCAAAAACATTTAAGTATAAAAAATATGTAGATGAACACGTTAAAATTGTACATGAAAAGCTTAAACCTTTTAAATGTTTAAAATGTGAAAAAACTTTTGCATCTAAGCATACTCTACGAATTCATGAACTTTCACACACTGATAATTTTCCCTTTCAATGTGAATATTGTGATAGACGTTTTCGAGTAATAAGTAAATTGAGAATACACACAGAAATACATACAACCAAACCGGAACTTCTATGTCCTATTTGTAAAAGAAGTCAAAAGTCTACGAAAGACTTGGAAGAACATGTTAAAAGTCACGATGATAAACGTTTGCAGTGCAATTCATGTGGTAAACTATTTACTAGAAATTCAACACTTAATGATCATTACAATGCGGTTCATTTAAAACTACGTCCATATAAGTGTCAATATTGTGAATTAGGTTTTGGAGATCGAAAAACACGACGTATGCATGAAAGAAAACATCATCCAAAAGACCCTTCAATATCATGACCTCTTTCTAAAACACAATTAAAAACTTGCATCACCTTAAGCGAACACATCACAGATTCTGGTCATACAACGGAGGAATATAAAATCAAAGAAATGTAAATACCATACAATCCATAAGATTTAAAAAAATAAAAATAAAGTAACATTCCTCTTCTTCTTGAAACATATTTAAATGGCTTTTATATTGCTATATAAACTAATAAATAAATACATAAATGTGTTCTCACATATGTAATACGAGCGTAAGTCGTGGCGCTTTCCAACCCCTTATTAGCCGATATAAAATATGTATTTACTACCGTTTAACATTTTAAAAAGTGGTCTATAACGACCACTGGTACTATATGTGGACGTAACGTCCAATCGAAACCCTACATAGCTTATAACCACCTCCGGCATTGGAATTGTCTGTGTCAAATTTTGTGAAAATCGGTTTAGCCGTTAGACGTGATTGACACACTAACGAACTTACACCTAATTTTTATAATATATATTAAGATATAGATAAAATATATATTTTAAGATATCGTCGGTACGCTGGCTAAGACCTATATCTGTATTTGAAGCAAACTATTTCCTTTGATATTCAAATGATTTTTCAATTATTTACGATTTTAACTATTGAAATTCCTGATGAATTGATTAATCATAATTTTTAATAATTAATATCAGAATAAATCGATTAATCATAAATTTATTTAATCAAATTGTTGAATAAGTCAAATAATTTAAAATTTAATTTGAAATTATGTTGTTTTTCAAATTTTTGACTTTTGTATTTACTAATATTACAAATATAAGCTGTGTTCGCGTACCTGGCATTTTGTGATAGTCATCACAAAATGTTGCTGAAAGTTGCTAAATCGCGTTCGTTTACTTTAAAAACCATGCAACTTCGCAAGGCATATTAACTATTAGGTAGAGTTGAAAACACAGCTGACTTTTTTTAATTTCTTATAACTGTCAAATCTTTTTTTACATGGTGCATAGCATAGTATAATTAGAAAGTATATTCGTAAGAATAGCTGTTTTACAATTTTTTCATTGATACACCTCGCCTTACTGTCAAATTGTTTTTGTATTCCCATGTAAATTTTTTTCGTGAGTATTTTAGTCTTCCTCTCCTTTATTCTCTCATTTTCTGTTCATAGCATTTTGACATTGTGCCCGGTAGTTTTACACTAAACAAAATACATAGGAATTGTTGTTTTGTAGATGTGCGAGTACTTTTGTTATTATAACTTAGACAGGTGTTTGTTTTATGTGTGTTTGTTTTACATTTCTTATATATTTTTGTGTTATTTGTTTCAATGAACAAAATTTTACATTTTAACGATAACCAATGAGGAGAACTTTGTTATTGTTGTAAGAATTGGCTCTAACCTAAAAAGTAAATAGCCCTCAACTACGCAACATTAAAGGTATAATCGTCGCGGGCAACAAATACAAACCAAGGCGATGATTAATAACAATATTTCCTTTTGTCTCTCTTTTTGTGTATTTCGAGTGTCAAAAAACAACTGACTAAAATGCATTGGCAGGAAGATATAAATGGTTATGTTAAACATAGGTTTTCTAACTTTTGTATGTAAATTTCCCCATAAGAACATTAGAAACTTTATCCACTTGGACGGGGGGTTATTTTTTTTGCCTACGGCATGATACAAAACCATACAAACTTGACTAGATTCTAGTCACAAAAACATCAGACTGGGCCGATGGGCCGCGAGCGACGGATTATAATCCTGTTCAGTGTACGCTGGCTATGGTTACATAGTATAATTAGAAAGTAACTATATGTGGTTTTAATTTCATGGAGCATAATTATCATAAGTTACAATTACAAAGTACTCTCTAGCTTCTTCGCAACATGTCTACAAAAACACAATTCTTTGCATTTTGTTAATGTAAAAAACTACCACCGCTCACATTAAATGCTATGAACAGAAGATGAGAGAATAAAGGAGAGAAGAGTAAATCTCCACGAAAAAAATTACGTAGGAACACATAAAACAATTTGACAGTACCAACCCTTTCCTTCGTACCGCTCTGATACCCGCGAGGTATGTTCGTANNNNAAAAAAATTGTAAAACAGCTGTTCTTACGAGTATACTTCATAATAATAATATGCCTATTTATTTCGCCTTGTACACAATAATAAAAAGGAATTTACAATTTAAATAATATTTATATTAAAATTTGTGACAAATTCAAAAGAGAAACAAAATGACCAGTAGTATTAAAACTGAATGTTTTATAAATGGTGTTGAATATAAATGTCGTACGTGTTTTGATCCAGGTCAAACAGTGCACTTCCTTACAGATGAAGCTGGCATAGGAAAAACTTGGCTAGATTTATTAAATGATATTGGTAAATTACAGGTAAGAAACA
>MINK01172032.1:38565-58091 GCA_001735545.1 Phormia regina
ATATCACTTCCCTGTAATGGATATTTAACATACTAAATAAACAAAAATTCATAATTCATTTATCCTTCATTACTTACAATCATATGGCTCCCCAGCCAAAATTAAACAAAAGATATATTAAAATGTATATAGTTACATATTCCCATAAATAGTAGTATCATCCATATTGAAAAGGAACATAATAAGTAAGCAAAAAATTGGGTACCAATTGAAAGCTGTTAATGGCGCATTTATAAAAATAAATTAAAAAAATGAAAATGTTTTGTGAACACAACTTTTTTAAATATTTTGTAAAAATATTTTTTGTGGAAATAATTTTTCTTAATAGCGGAGGGACTTTTAACTCTTTACATTACTTTTAAATTTTACATTATTTTCACCGATAAAAGTACTACCAATGGCAAAAAAATCAAACAAATTTTTTTATTAATCTTAATCGGGATTCACACACAGCTATTCTTACTAAAAACTTACTTTTATTACCTTGAACTGAAAATTTTGCAATAAGACAAATTTTTGCGTGTTTACACCGACTTTAAAATTTCATTAAAATTTGTTTTTTTGTTCAACTATTTACAGAGAAAAAATTAGCTGCAACTCAAACAAAAATTTTACATTTGTCTTGATAAAAATTTGTCTTATGTAGACTCGACTTGAAATGAATTTCTTTCTAGGGAAATATATATTCGACCGGAAAATCTGGCAGCGCCACATTTTTTAATACTAAAAAATTAACAACAACGTCAAATAAACATCAGGGGTGGATAAATTATTTTGAAAAATGTTATTTGAATTTAGAAAGTAATATATAATATAAATTTAATCTCTTGGTTATTTCAACTTTTATAAGCTGTAGTGTACATATCTTATAAATAAATCACAAAAATATTACAAATGAGTACCATTATGATTACCAAATTATATTACAGAATTCATTTCGTTTTTGCAAATTATAAATAAAAATTCAAAAGAAAAAAAAGTACTAAATCTGCTAAAAAGTACTTTAAGGTGTCCATTAATTATAAAAATAGTAAATTTTCCATCTTCGATGTGTACACAATAGAAAATTTACGAAGGAAAGGTATTTAATTCCAGACAAAATTTTAGAAAATTTAATTATTTCAATTGAAAAAACGGAAAAGAAATGTCGAGCGGTATTAAAAGTGAATGTATTATAAATGGGGTACGCTATAAATGTCGTACTTGCTTTGACCCAGGACGTTTAGTCTACTCTTTATCGGATGAGGCCAGCCACACAAAGACATGGAATGACTTATTAAAGGATATTGCTAAGTTGCAGGTAATATAAATGATATAATCATAAATTTTGTTTGTAATATAATGTCAATCTTCTTCCCAGACAAACAACGATAATTTACTCCCTAAGACAATGTGCTGCAAGTGTTCGGGAAAACTTAAAAATTCATATGATTTTATACTTCAAATACATAATGTGAATAAAAAATATTTAGAACTATTGTCAAATTCGGGTGATCCACTAGAGGAAATTGACAATTTTACTGATTGTTTAGCAGAAACGACTATTGATTTGCCACTTGAGATAAAATTGGAAGAAGAATTGGTTGAACCGTTGAACACTGATTTAACCAACAAAGTTGCAAATCACAATAAAACGAAATCGGAACGTGAAGGTATTTAACAAAAAGTTAAAGTAGTCATAAATGTACATCCTGGGTCTTCGTGAAAATCTTAGGCAATCTAGATATTTATCTTTTGAAAGGAACTGAATGTCCATGCGTTACATGCGATCTAAAAGTTCAATGAAATATTAAGAAAACGTTATACAACTTTGTCTAGTTATCAATATAACTCGTTAAGCTTCTTCTCTTAAAATTTCCATTTTTAACAAAAAATGTTAAAGTGCAAAAAACGTGATTAAGCCGCAAATAAAAACACACATTTAATTATATAATATTAATACCTCAAATGAAAGTTGTCTTCATTCTCAAATTGTTTGTCCCGGCGTTATCGCTACGGAAGCTTTATCTAACAATATTAAGGACAATGACCATGTGTTTTAAAATAAAACATTAAATAATAAATATTTTTGATTTTTTTCGCTTGATTATTTTCGGAATAAAATAATTCGTAGTGAAAAATTATTATATGATGTGTAGGAATATTAATATTACGTTGAAGTATAATTAAATGCGATCAAAATACGCCAGAAACCTAGTATCAAAAAATATGTAGTATATATTCAACACAATTGTATTTTATTCAAAGTAATTCAAAATTCCGTATTTTTACGAGGTAATAACTATGAACCCATGAAGGATAAAAATCAAAAATTAAAATCATGATATAAGTTTTTAATACACCAGCACAAAATCTTCAAAAACAATATATAGAGCAGGAAAAAAGGAAAAAAACAATAATTTCATCGTAAATTCCAAGTGTCGGTTATTGCTGTATTCCATTTTGAGTCTTAAAATTTTTTGATTTTTCACAGTTTTGTAAATGCGAAAATAATTCATTAATACTAAAATCTTATTGTTTGTTTAATTTTTGCTCTATATTTAATAGTTAAAATTTGTTTGTGTTACATAAAAATAAATAAATTAATTAACATGTTCATTTTACAAAATAATACATTAACTAAAAACTATATATCGCCACCGAAAATGTAAACAACGTAATACCACTTTTCATAACTTTACAGGAGGTAGAAAAACTCTACAAAATCAAAACAAAAAGCCCTGCTAGGAAGATTTTTGGGTTATAACATACTTATGCTTGAAGTAATATATTTATGATGAATATTTTTATTTTTATTAACATCAATAATTTCTGATAATTCTTCTCCAAAACTTTTGGTATATATCTTTTCCAATATCTTCTTTTTATTATTTAGAAAAAAATCATCAAATTATTAAATATATATATATTTAATAATTTGATGATTTTCTTCTAAATAAATATAAAATATATATAAATATACATTTTAGACGCTAATGATTCCTTAATGGATGCATTTAATGAGGATCTGAATTCATTGGGAGAAATCGAAAGGTATTTTACTGAAAATATGTAAATAAATTCCAAATAATATATCAATTTACTTTCACACTTACATATATGTATCGAAACAAAAATAGGCGCCAACTAAATTTAGACGATGACAATGACGCTAATGATTTCAAAAATCAATCGAGGTAAATTAACCACAAGTAAACCTAATAGAAATGTTAAAGCTTAAATATCAAAATTATGTTTTAGTTCTACATCATCTGATGAAAGCGATGACTATGTTCCTCTTAAAAAGTTAAAGAAAGAGAATAACCGTAACAGTAGTAGCAGGTGGGTTTATAGGTAATCAATACTAACTATATTTGTATGTAAACCATTTATTTTCCCATAGTCAACCAGTGAAGCGAAGAAAAGGTCGTCAAGCTCCAGATTATTATGATAAAATTGAAAAGGTTAACGATCGCTTTGCTTGTCTTATTTGTCAAAAGACCTTTTCATTACGAAAAGATTGTGGTCGTCACATAGCATCGATACACTTGCGTCACACCATGTTTCCTTGTGAATTTTGTGGACAAAGTTTTAGCCGCAAAGACAAGATACAGCAACACATTAAGCGCATGCATTCAGATATAACAGTGTATCCAGCTAAACATAAAGAATGGTTATTTGGAGATCGTTTATATAGTAAACCTATAGCTTGGCAACTTGTTCAATGTAAATTATGTGATACAAAATTCACAACAACTAAAGAACTGCGCAAACACTTGGAAAATCACAGTGATATAGACACGCTTCATCATTTAGAATTAAGCGATAACATTATCCAACATTTGTATCCCAATATGATTGATTTAGACTTTGTTAAGGGAAGTATATGCAAAGATATTATTGAAAAGCATTGGTTCAAATATTACACGGTATTAAATGAACATTCATATGAAATGTCTATTAGTGACACTGAAGCGGAAGATGTGGAAGAAGAAAAAAATATATCAGCAGAACGGGCCAACAAATACAAGTGTGATTTGTGTGCTCAAGTTTTTTCATACAAATATCAAGTTTTCACTCATTTTAAAGAACATCACGGCAATGACGAAATTCCTTTGAAATGTGGTCTCTGCAAATTGGAATTTATTTCAATTAAAATGTATGAACAACATTCAAAAACTCACTGTCGCAATAGACATAAAGTTTTACTTTGTGCCCATTGCCCGGCAAAGTTTGTTTGGCCAGAAAACATGAAAAATCACAATTGTGCAACCAAAATATCACTAAGTGCAAAGGCTACGTCTAAAGCTAAATTAACATGTAATATATGTGAACGCAAATTTGAGGTAAAGACAAAATTTTTAAAACATTTGGAAACTCATAGAGATGGCAGATTGGTATCTTCCAAAACAATAATACGATGCGCACTTTGTCCACAATCTTTTGAAAAACTACGGCAATTGCGCCAACATATGCCTCATCATGCCGATGGTAAAACAGGCATTGACTTTAAACACAGTCTTTATGTTAAGCGTTTTGAACGCACAAAATCAATCGACTATGCACTGCTGCAGCAGGAAATACAAAACGCTTATAGAAAGTCACAAATAAGTCGTTTTTACCGAGCCATCGATAAGGATGGTAATGAATTGGATATTTTAGATTCGGATAGTGATGTGGATGAGGAAGAGGTAGTAGACGTTAATGGTGAAAATGTTAAAAAGGAGTACACGTGTGAACTTTGCAGTGAAGTTTTTAAAAGACGAAAATATCTATTAAAACATCAGCATGAACATCACAATGATGTGCCACTACCCTTTAAGTGTAACGACTGTACCCAACAATATGTGAGTAATGATTTGTTGCAACAACATTTGCTAAGGGATTGCTGGAATGAACACCGCCGTATAGCTCATCAATGTGATTATTGTAATGCTCGTTTTGTATGGCCTAATAATCTCTTTAAACATAAAGAAATTCAGGTAAATGTTAAAATAAATATCAGAGATGAATTGAAATCATTTTCGATTTCAATTCATTACGAATCAGCTAAATTATGAATTAATTATTTTCATGCAAAAAATTAATTGAAAGAAATTTTAGACAATTCAAATGAATTTGTTAAAAATTAATTGCAAATCATTTCAAATTAATTTGTATAAAGAATTACAATTCATTTCTAATTTAAATGATTTTTTCCAAATGAATTGTTTGAATTGATTTGGAAATAATTCAAATAAATTGCATTTCAGTTTAAAAAATTCGTTTGAATTAGAAACAATGAATTTTTATCAAATTCATTAAATTGACTCAAATGAATTCAATTTAATTTTTTCTATGAAATGAATTAATTCAAAACTTACTAATTCAGTGCATGAATGATTCGGGAATTTACAGCTTTAAGTATGAATATTCCATTCTCTTTTTAGCATAAAAATCAAAAACAACCAAAACCACAAAGGGCAAGTACCCTTAAGTGTGAATACTGTGAGAAGGTATTCATATGGCCTAAAGATTTAGTGCGTCATAGAAAAACTCATACAGAAGGCAAAAAATTCTCCTGTCCGCATTGTGAGCGTAAATTTCAGCGCAAGGATAATTTGTTGGCTCACATACGAATACATTGCCCAGATGGTATTCCCACAATATCAAATCCCGGTAAAGGTATCAATTATATATTGCCACATTTATTAAAACCACATGGCTGCAAACGTATTCAGTGTATGATTTGCTTTTCCGAACATAATCGAATACGCGATTTAAGATCCCACCTACGAACACATCGATTTTCAGTTAATTTTGATAAAAGAAAAGAAAAGGAAACATTGGATACTATATCATCTCAGCTCTATCCTGATGAAACGGTGACTCTGACAGAAGAGGAAATTGTAAAACGTATTAGTGCTGATATTGCGTCAGAAAACAATTTGGAACGTTTTTATTCTATAACAAGTGAAAACGGTAACGAAGTCAGTTTAGATAGTTCGGAAACAGAAAGCGATTCTGATGATGATGATGATGATGATAATGGCAATGATGAAGAAAATAGCGAAGAAAGAGAAGCAAATATTAAATCTAAGCGTGATTATAAATGTGATTTATGTCCTCAATTAAGTTTTAATCGTAAATATAAACTTTTCGAACACCAGAACAAACAACATAAATGGGAGGAAGCTCGTCACATGTGTATACATTGTAATAGCAGATTTCTTTCGTCATATATGCTACAATTACACTATAAAAATCAATGTAAAAATAGTAAAAAGCGTCACTTTTGTCGTCGTTGTCCCTTGCGTTTTATGTGGAAAAATAATATGAAGACTCACATTGTAATGGAACATGGTCAGGAGGTAAAAAATTTCAAAAATACATATTTTTAATTATGTTTTAAGGTCATTTCGAAAATCTTATCTTAATTACAGATCGATTTAAATCGTCGTCATGAATGTTTCCTATGCCAAGAAAAGTTCACCTTTCAAAAGGAACTAAAACGTCATTTGACCAATGATCATTCCTCCAATGCTGCCCTCCATTATTGTCTTCTCTGTCCCAAAACATTCTTTAATCTTGAACATCTAGATGAGCATTTGAGTGGTCATCGTTTGACCACAGCCGATGTCACGACCGTTGAAAGTATAATACATTCCACATGTTGGCCGAATGGGGAAAAAACAATTAAATGTAAAATATGTGGCCTAGTATTCGATACTATGGCCAATTTGAGGGAACACTTTTCACCAAAAAATCCCCAAAATATGTGTGCCAATCAACATTCATTGTCAAATTATTCCATAACGAACCAGAAAGGATTCGAATTGCACTTAGAACTGGATTCTGAAACAGAAATTGAGGATGAAGCAGAAATGGGACCTAATAAAGGCAACAAAAGACCTATGTATCCCTATAACTGTTGCATGTGTAGTATGTCATTTAAGCGAAAGTATCGTATGGCTCAACATCAACGTTCTATGCACAATTATGAAGTGCTAGAGCTAAAATGTGAGCGATGTATTTTTAGAACCGTCTCACAGGTATGAATTTAATTTTTATATGAATATTTGGATTTTAAAGCTTTAAATTATTTTAATTTTAGAAAGTATTAGATTATCATAAGGCCACACAGTGTTTTAATTCAGAAAAACAATATGAATGTATCCATTGCAATTTCAAATTTATGTGGGAAGAAAATCTTAATAATCATATTGCTACATTTCATACTCCAAAGGATTTACCCAAGGAAGCGGACATTGTTAAGATGGTAACTGCTATTGAACCTATACCAGCTAACAGTAAAAGTGAAACTAATATTTTTGAATGTATGGACTGTCACCGACGATACAATCGTAAAGATCGCTATAAAGCTCATTTTAAAAAATTCCACAGTAATGATTTACAATTAAGAACAGATTCCAAGGTTTTCGCTACAAGACCTCGCAAACAGCCTTCAAAAAATTTGGAAAAGAAATTTTTATGTGCCTTTTGTGGCCTGGCATTTGCAAACAACTCCAATCTAACGGTACACATGAGACGACACACAGGCGAGAAACCTTTCAAATGTGATCTTTGCGAAATGGCTTTTCCACGAACATCCGATTTACAGGCTCACCGACGATCACATACCGGCGAACGTCCCTTTAAATGCGAATATTGCGACAAATCGTTTTCTCGTCAATATAAATTAAATGTTCACAATCGAATTCACACCGGCGAACGTCCATATCAATGTACGTTTTGTGAGAAATCATTTATTCAATCGAATGATTTAACTTTACATTTGCGTCGTCATACAGGTGAAAGACCTTATATGTGTGACATTTGCGGTGAAGGTTTCATTTGTGCCACATCTCTGAAACAGCATCGTACTTCAAGGGGTCATCAAGAAGAAAAAATGGATTTAAAAATATTGACACAATTCGATATGAAGTTTTAAATATTGAACTCTTAAAGGTGAATTTTCTTGCATACGGTTCGTTCAATCGCAAAATATTTATGTATATTTTTCAAATTTCTATTTAATATTATTTATTTTAATAAATATAAGTTTTTGAAATTTATTTAAAGAAAAAAAAAAAATAAATAAATAAATAAATAAATAAATAAATAAATAAATAAATAAATAAATAAAGTAAAAAGTTTCACCATTTCTGAAAATTTCAATAAAAAAATATTATATACCAATTATTTTAATTATTTATTTTATTGAGTGTATAATTTTGAAAATGTTTATGTATAATATGTCCAACAATTGTCGAGCCCAATACTACTATAATATTATTGTTATTAACAACAACATTTAATACTATTCATTTAGATAGATACTTGATTGCATACGTTCCAATTGGTTCGATAAATTTTTTTGCTCAGCTGTTAGACGGTAGATTTCCTGTTGTTCTTCAGGTGACAAAGGCTTACGTTTGGCTTTGTTTTGAAGTGTTCTTTTATAGGTCTCCAATATTTCCTGATCAATTAAATCTAGTTTACGTTTTACTTCCAAACGTTTTATTTCCTCTGAAGCAGCATCATGTAGACGCCGTAGAGCACCGCTGTTGTATTCTGCAATAGTTGAGAGTTCTGCGACTAAACGTTTTATTTCATTATGTATTTCATCCTCATCATTGTTAGGAAAATCCGTTATGTCTAATATGCCCTGCTCAATTAGTTCCTTTTTAACACGTTTCTCTATGCCAATACAGTTGCGCAACATGGAAAAGGATCTAAAGTTCATTGGAGCCGAAGAGTGTGTATTTTCGCTGCTGCTGTTACTGTTGTCTGCCACAATGTCGGTAGCGTTAGAAAGTAACTGCTCTTCCATAAGGGCTGAAACTAAACGTTGTGTTAAAGGCCCAGTAACACATTCACCCGACATGGAATCAGCTTTTTTCAGAATATTCATGGCGGCTCCATTGTTTTGTGGCTTTAGGCGATTGTTTGTATTCGAATTGGAACCCTGTTGTATTTCTTTTAAATCTTCAGCTGCCCACACTGTGGAATAGTGAGGACCTAGCTCAGGTATGGGAGGCACCAAAGGACCATTGTACTGCTCTAGAAGATCATTCAATAAACGTAAATCTTCATTTGTCAAAGGCATACAATAAGGTTCCACAGACAACCAAAACTTATTTGGTGTGTCAATTTTTGCCGGTATTGGCTTCTGCATATCCCTTCCAGCACCATGAACACCCGGTGCATAATCCATACTGTCATCCGTCAAAGGGGCATGTGGACTATTCTTAGTATTTGGATTTTTAGTTTGTTTTAGGGTAGCATGTTTTGGTTTGCGCACCAATGATGTCTCATCCCTCTTACGTTTACCACTGTTAACTACAGAAGCAGCAGGCGAGGCAGGTTGTTTTTCCCCCACCTGACCAGAAAGTTGTAATGCATTTTTATTTTTTCTATCTTTGTTTTTTTCATCTTTATCTAAACTTTCATACTCAGACTTCAATACTCTATATCTCAGGGCCACACTCGACAATAGCGTTTCCAGTTCCAACTGAATATTGTCCAAATCTTCTGCCGCTAGAGATTCTTCCGATGAACGATTCAATGCTGCTGTATATGTTGGCAACTGTTTAGGACAATCTTTTGTTTTAATTATGGGAATCACAAGACCACTAGTACTTTCAGTGTCTGGCGATGGTGGTGTAGTATTCGTTTGTGGTCCTATTTTTCCACTCAACTTTCCACCAGTGGCAAATGATCCCATTTTAATATTCTTACTTGTTGATGCCATTATATTTAAATATTTTTTTATATAAACAAAAACACAAAATACATAATTTACGTTGTTTTCCTTTTAATTAATTCTGACAGAACGGTATGACAAAGTTAATAAAAATCGTTTCTCACAAACCCCCATTGAAACAGGGAGACTCAGATATAATTTAAAATTTGTTAAGAACTACAATTTTTTCAGATTAGTGCTCTAACATATCGTCTACACATAGACATAATATGTGAGATAGCACTAACAGAGAGTGTCAAATTTGAGAGTAAAAATTTTGTTTATATTATATTACATCTTAAACAAGGGGTAAACGTATTCTTATAAATCTTATAAGATTTCATTATTTTCACTCAGTCACAGAGGAAACATGTACTTTTAATTTAAGAAATTCAATATTTTTAAACACAATTTTAATGAAATATTTTTTTTTAAATAAAGTATTACCATTGTAATAAAACAATTTTACAAAAAAGCATCGTTTTTAAGTATTTTTCAAAATACACATGCACACACACACAAACAAACTTTTGTATACGTGTATTTTTTCACAGTAAATCTAGTTGTGTAGAGATGTCTTATCACAACAGTCTCGTAATATTTTTCTTTTAACGAAAAATGCGTCTATTGTAAACTCAATGTTGGAGAAATTTATATGACATAAACTTCAATTTTAATAATTTCAGCACAATGGCAGCCCCATTGAATTTTGCTCTTTCCCATTTCATTCCGGTTATTTAAAAACAAACCGACTTTTTTTAATTATTTTCAAACTGAAAATAAAATAAACAATTTTCTAAAAATAATGAATACGCGAAAGGTTTGTATTATATACAATACATATATTAAAAAAAATTAATACAATATATTAAATTACTGTCGCAGAAAACTTGGGTTAACTCTATGTTCTCCCAACTGTCGCACTTGGAAAATGATACCAATTCTTCAAAACCTAAAAAAGCTAAAGAGGATATTCTTAAGTCCACAAAAAGAAATACGAGAAAAAAAAGTACTACAGTCCAACCAGTCGAAGATATAATTGAATTGGATGACGAAGAGGAATGTAACAATGGGACTATTGCAAAACTTCAAACATCTACATTTTTGGAGAGAACAACTAATAATGATATTCCAGTTTCAATTAATGAACATTGGATTGAAGTCTTTGCACCTAAAAGTAGTGATGAGCTAGCCATTCATCCAAAAAAGTTGCAAGAAATACAACAATGGTTTCAACATTGTGCTGTAATGAAACGTAAAAATCCTGCTCAAATTTGTTTGCTTACCGGACCATCAGGCAGTGGAAAGACTGCAGCAGTACGAATATTAGCCAAAGAAAACAAAGTCAATATACAAGAATGGATAAATCCTGTTGATCAGGAAACTGTTTACAACTTGGGTGATCAAGTGTATGGACAATCATTTGTTAGTTCACAAGTAGATGCTTTCAAAAACTTCCTATTTAAAGCGTCCCGTTACCGGTCTTTATTGGAGACAATTGCTACCGACAAACGCTTACTTATGGTGGAAGATTTCCCTAATTTTCTGTTAAGAGATCCTACAGTATTCCAGGAAATATTAGAGTAAGTTATACATCTATACATAAATATACTTTTTACCACATTTTATTTTACATATATTTAGAGATTATGTCAACTATGCAAAAGCGCCTTTAATTTTTATAGTAACAGATGCTAAAACTCGAGGACTTAATATCAATTACAACCTATTTACTGATCAAATAAAACAAAAGTTCCTTATTAATCATATCAGTTTTAATGCTGTAGCATCGACCATCATGCAAAAAGCCATGAAAAGATTTTGCACTCTCATGTGTTCGAAGCCACACTGTGAATTGTACAAATCACCATCGTCAGATGTAATAGATTCAATAATTATATCGGCACAGGGAGACATAAGGAATGCCTTGATTAATCTACATTTCTCTTCTTTAAAAGGAGCACCTAATTTATTAACGAAACCTCTATCAATTGCAGAAGAGTCAAAAACAACATCGAGAAAGAGAAAAGGTCAAAGTACACTAAAATCTGTGGGCCGTGATGAATCAGTAACAATTATGCATGCATTGGGCAGGGTTTTCAATCCAAAGTGTAAGTTCATAAAATTGTAATACAATTACATTGACCATGATAACAATACAAGTATAACATAATTTAGTTACAGAAAACAAACACTTTGTACACTCTCCCGAGGAATTAGCCGAGAATTTTACTACAGAACCAAAGAAATTTATTGATTTAGTACAAGCAAATTATATTGGCCATTTTCGTGATATCGAATATGTTTTGGAAGCTGCCAATGGATTAAGTCTTTGTGATGTCATGCTTAATGAATACAGAGACGACTCATTAGCTTTAACTGGATTAAATGTTGGCATTCGCAGTATTATGGTGGCAAATACAAATCCCGTCACCGGTTGGATGCCCATTAAAGGACAAAGACGCCTCGATTTAAGTACATCAAAAATACCAATGCAAGCTTCTAAAGTCCTACCTGAACATCATAATATTTCCTCTAGTCTTTACGCTTTGGACTATAAAACTTTTGTTAATATAATATCCCCTTAAAAATGCTTTTAAGAAGCTCGATTCAAAAAATCTCAAGTATAAACTTTTTAAATGTATTTTTTATTTTTTTTTTATATTGAAATTCTTATTTTACTCATATTGAAAAAGAAAAACATTCATACATATAAATATTTAGAGTAATCATAAATCACTACGCTTAATAAGAACGGGTATACATGTGGTTTTATTATGCGGGTAGATTTTGTATCAACTAGTATTTTATTTGTTTGTAACACCGTACAAAAAAAAAAAAAACGGAAAATGCATTTTCTTATTGGCTTTGTTAAGGATTTTGGTGTTTTTTCTTAATTACAAGAGGTTTGTTTTAACACCAAAATACATTTCATCCATGTAAGCTTTTATGTAATAGTAATAAGTAAAATTTAAATACAGTAAAAAAGTAATTAGACGCTTTTGTCTTTTCTTAATAAGAGATCCTTAAATTCAAATGTTGGAATTCAACGCAAAGGCCTTTGAGGACTACGATCATAGAATATCAAATAAGCGGGCACACTCAACACTTCATCTATAGAAACTTCTCGCACTATAGTATCGGATGTATAAAACCATCTGCAAATAATATCGTTAAATAAACCATTTATAAAATTATCCATTCAGTTTTACCGATGACCATTTCGCAATGCTCCTCTTCTGTAAGTAACAAAATGACCAGAATTCGCCTCACCAGAGTGTACAACTACAGCCAACAAGCGATAGAGATTACGCGGAAACATTGTACCAAAACTAGTACCGTAAGACTCGGCCCCAGCACCCATGTTATTCATGGGCAGACTAGATGAAAACAATGACATAGTAGAACCCCAAGGTGTACCAGCCTAAAGAAATAAAGAGTATGCAATATAATAAAATAAACATTTCTTGCTGAAATCCTACAAACCTGGCTATTTAAATGGGGTTGTACGAAACTGTATGGTGCCATTGAAAGACTTTCGGGAAAATGTACATAGTCTTGACGCTTGCACACTTGGCCCGTAGGCAACCATACAGTCCTTGCTATATGTATGCAAAGACATGCTGGTAGTTTCGCAAATGTCAGGGATTTAGTGTGTGTGGTAGTTTCATTACATGATTCACACTTGACACCAGTGACATCCTCAGATGTAATGTAATCACTTAGCAAATGACCCAAACTAAGACCACTGCGACGTTGAGGTGGTAAATTTAATGTAATGCTATCAAACTTATCGTACCGAACGGTGGACTGAAAGGTAATTATATTTGCTAGTCACAATGGTTTTTACATTTGAAATTTAATCAAAAACTAACCTTAAATCCACAGCCATTACAAACAATTTGTGTACCCATGGCACCTTGAAAGGGATGTGGTACTTGAGTGGGCATTTTTTCAGACCAAATCTAAAATATTTCCAAACATTTTGTTTACATAAAAACATTTATATATATTTTCTACATACCGAAACTTTACCAGGACCACGAGTTAATCGCTCTAGAGATCGACATGATCCCGATGACCTTTTATTGAGAGCATCTCTCGAGCGACTGGGTCTTCCACCCAAAACAGGTGATGACATTCCATCAATTTCCATAGCTTCAGGTGGTGAAGAAGATGGTAAATGATCTAAATTTAAGTCTCGATCACATATAGAGGCCGGTGAATCCGGAGTGTGAGCTTCAGAACGTACCATACGTGATAAACCTGTAGCTTCATCATAATCTGTATTTAGAAAATCACTTAACATAGCACTAGAAGGTCGATTGGGCTGCTCTTCAATGCCATTCTCCACTGGCAATGCATCAGATAAGGAACCAACTTGTTTGGGTCGGTGGGCTTCCTCCTCCAATGTCGAAAGCATTACATGAAATAATTCATGAGCATCATGCTCCTCTTGTGGTATAATCCATCCCAATGCATTTAACGCTCGCAACACAGCACCCGGCGAGTAGGGGTCACCCCTTATGCTAGTGTGGGTTCCATTTATTACCTCCAACGTATTTAGTAGTGAACTTATTAAGCTTTTGCGATCTGGTGTCGCATTATTATACAATTGTAACCACGCTATAAACTGTGGACATGCAGCTAACGCTTGCAACAGTGTATTTAAAAAACATGTCTGACCAAAATTATGAAGTCCAGCTATTTGTCCACGGCGTTGACGTAAACGCGAATTACCTTAAAAATTTGCAAATTTAGTATTAAATGTATACAGGCAACATTAATCGACCAATCAGTCTTATTACGCCATTACGGCAGTGGGAGGTCACGTATATATTGTTCGCATCCCATACTTTCCTAATTCAACTTACCAGAAGGTCCCCAAAAAACAAATGCTCCCACAACTGCTGCGACTGTTACGCCAGCAGCCATTAATATTTTTTCACTTTCCATATTTTAAAACAAAAATTAATAATTTAACCACCAACCAAACTTTTTACATCTTAATTTTCCACAAATTACACTCGAAAAGAGAAAAAAAGACTGATGAAAAAATAAATATCGATACCACATACAACAGCTGTACATTAGTGTTGCCATTGTACAAAACGTACAAAACGACGGCAACACTAATTGGGATTGTTAACAATCCTTTACAAGGATATTTATCATTTTGAAGAAATTTCAAGTGCGATTTATTTGATCTTTTTATATTACTTTAATGATGTAAAAGTTATTGAATGCAATTTAATAGTTTTCGACTTTAAATATCGTATTTCCCTAAGAAACTAAATTTTATTACAAGAAAAGTTGGATAAAATGTTAAATTTTATATAATATATTATCCATTCCATGAGAGATTTATAAAAAAAATAAAATTTTTAATATAATATTTAATATTTTCAATATATCCAAAAGTTTTTAACGGCTTTTAATGATTTAAATTGCATATATAAAGTGAATATATCCACAATAAATGCAGCAATTTAAAAATAATATCATTCAAAAAAGAATTCATAATGCAAATTTAGGATACATTTTTGAATTTTTTTTTAATTTTTACGTCAGATTTTATTGATTGAAAAACCAGTTTAAAGTGGATTTTAATAAATATTGTAAATTACATTGTAAATATCCAAAATATTTTTTTACTAAAATGTTATTAGATTGGAAAAAAAACCGCAGACAATATGGTAACCTTTTTTTCGGAAATGGAAATTCGTTAATGAATTCGCAAATTGTGCAAAATATTAACAAAATATGTGCAAAATATTACTGTAAATGAATGAATAAATAAATAAAATCGAAAGACATAGAAAATATTTTTTAGGTGTTCTCTCGTGGAATATATATTTAAATATTTAAAACTTTTATTTTAAAATAGAAGTTTTGTTTTTCCGTACCATAAGAAATATATTTTAAAAGCTTTTCAAAACTCATACATTGAAATATTTGAATTTTTTTTTTAACTTAAATTAATAAACGCCTTATGTTTTAAAATCGAATTTTCAGGTTTTATAGTTAGTTTAATATAAACATTAAATATTTTTCTTTTTTTAATAATAAATATCTTTAACGATAGATATCTTTAAAAATAAATATCAGTTTGAAAATAACTTTCAATAATTCATACTTTTGTTTTGTTTGAATAATATTTTTTTATTCAATGAAATTGTGGTTGTTTAAACTTCTTTTATCCGATGAAAAAAAGTTCAAACTAATTTTTAACTTTTACAATAAATATCACACAAGGCATTTATTTATATTTTTTATTTCGATAACGATGAAAAAAAAATCTATTGATGAAAATAAAAAAAATTGTAATAGATTTTATTATTAAAGATTCGATGGTTTTCGATTGGAATAAAAAGATTTTGTTGACTTTAAAATCCGGTCTCCGAAAAATATTAAAAATGTCTTCGTTGTATGGAAACTTAGTATGTCTTTGTGTTAAATAAAGCATGGGAATGAAAAAATAGTTATCTTAAAAATGATGTATTTTTATGAAACTAGAGACTTCAAAAAATGCTTATTATTTTTGTTTAAAATTTTCAGTCGCTGAATAAAATTCAGAAAAAATTTTTGAACACGTTTTTCACACAATTTCTTAAGAACTTTTGTAAAAGTTCACAATTTTCTTACAATTTACATGTTTTTTGACGCTATGTCAATTTTGAGGGTAAAACTTTTAACTGGTTTTGATTCTTTTGTCTTTTCTTTGATATATCATTTACCAAAATTATCATTGTTAGCATAGAATTCTTTTCTACTCGAAATTTGTTGATGTAGTGTTAAAAAAAAATACATTTTACCAAAAAAGTTATTCCAAAACCAAAACTCGAAATTTCACCAAAAATTCGACTTCGATAAAAATTCCACATTTCACCAAAAATGAAAAATTTGACAACAAAAAATAATAATAATAATAAATAAATATACCATAAAACAACAAGATATCACAAAAAATTCTAATTTTTAATTAAAAGAATCAAAATGGAAAATAAATGAATTCTCAAAACTTTATTACATTACTTTTCATATTATGAAATATTTATTTTGAACAAAGTATTGAAGTGTAAAACACCTTTAAACTTTATTCAAAAGTGCATATAAATAAACTTTTAATAATAACTAAATTTATGAATGAAATAATGTAAGGGAATGTAAATTTACACTGTTGGTTGATTTTTTCACAGTTCAAAAATACTATTAAAAGTTGGTGTATAGCGCTGACTTTGTAAATCAGTTGGTTTCTTTTTAGATTTTTTAGATTTGCTACTTTTATAATCTTCTGAAGCATGTCCAGTTTCATTTATGTGTCTGTTAAGAGTGTTGCGACTTTTGAAACCACGGTTACAAACTGTGCATGTCATTGGACGATCTTCCGTATGGCTTTTTTGATGTACAAGTCGTGACTTGCGATCGCCAAATGCCAATTCACAAAAATCACACTTAAAAGGCCTTAATTTTAAATGAACTGCATTTTGATGATCTGTAAGATGTGAACCTCTCTTAAATAGTTTACCGCACCATGGACATTGCATGCGTTTTTCATCATGACTTTTAAGATGTTCGGCTAAGTCTTCAGCGGTTCTTTGACTTCTTTTACAAATGGAACATAAAAGTTCAGGGCTAGTTGTATGTACTTCGAGATGAACTTTTAATTGATGTGATCGGCGGAACCTTTTTTGACACCATTCACACGCAAAAGGAAAATTGTCTGTATGTATCAATTCATGATTTTTTTTGGAGCCATTTGATGAAAAAGCTTTTGTACAGTAAGAACATTTAAATGGTTTTAGCTTTTCATGTACAGCCCTTATATGTTCCTGTAAGTGTTTTTTACATTTAAATTGCTTTGAACATATTTCACAAGTATGCCATATTTGCAGTAACTCTGGTCTATGAACGTTTTTCTTGTGTTTTCTTAATGCGGTCTTACAAGAAAAAATTTTGGAACATTCTTCGCAAATAATGTTTTCTTTTACATTGTTATCTGCATTCTTTTTCTGGTCAGATTTTAAATTGTTGTTTGGTTCTTTAGATTTTCTCGTTCTTTTTGGACTATTTTTTGATAAATTTTCATCTTCTAATTTATTTCTTTGTTGTGATGCAATTAAATTTTCTTCTTGGTTTGCGCAACTAATGTTAATTTTGTTATCATACTGAAATAAAACAATATTTTAATTTATATTTTAACTAGTTACTGTTTACATTTTCTATGGCTACATTTTATGGGACGAAAAATGTTTTTCGTCTAAGAATACTTTTTTGTTTTTATTTTAATTAAATCTAATAAAATTTTACAGCTTTATTGCTTTTTGTAAAATTGGAGCTGTAGCGAGATTCTAACAATACTTAAATTAGTAGAATTATTGATTATAAAGTGCATGATCATATTTATAATAATATAATATAAATTTTCTCGTAACTCCATATGTAACCAAAATGAAAATATAAAATGAAGCAAAAATAACGTTAAATATCTGCATAAATATCTTACTTTTTTAGATCGAGATTTTCTTCGACATGTATTTTTATTATCATCATCGCTGTGATTTACGGAAGAAACTTCATTATTACTAAAATTCAAAGCAAAGTGCGCATCACCACCGTTATCATCTTCCTCTTCGGAGTAGTGAGTTAAATCCTCCATAAAATCCATAACATTTACAGAAGTATCATCTACTAATATCGGCGCATTTGAATTATCTGTTGTATTTTCAATTGGATCTTCATCACTATTGATATTTTGTTGTACTTGAACTTCAAAAATATCACTGATAAAATTTTCTTGTTTATTGTCACCGCTCTTATTGTTATCATTGTGAAAAATCAACGATTCTTGAGTAACCAAATTTTCTGGTGGTAATTCTTTCCATGAGATTTTATTGTTAAAATGTTTAATTTCCTGTGTTGCCAAATCATATTCACCACCACTTACGTCGCCCATAACAGAGATCATATATTCAAAAGATTGTGTTGCGGATTTGCGAAATTCTTCAACATTTTGAAGTTTCTTAAAACAGTTTTGGCACAATTGTCGGGGAAAATATGTATCATTAATCTCGGCAATTTCATTTATATTGGTACCTTCCTTTATTCGAAATTTCTCCGTATCTGTTATAGAAGTAAATCGTATTCCGCTGCAATTTTTCAACCAACGCAAATGCTTTGCTTTTAAGCTGTTTACATCATTTGATATTGTCTCTTGACGATTTAGGCAAATACGACAAAAATATTGCAACCTTTCTATATCTATATCATTTAAATCACCACTTTCCATTAGCTCTTTTAGAGATGTTGTAGATGCCATAATTTTTTGCCGAAAAGCGTAAGAATACTGCGTTTTAACGAAACATATTTCACATATCTTTCGGCAGTAATCATTGATATACTTTTGGTTAATGGGATTTTTTAAAATTGTTATATGGGCAGTGAGTTTAAGTACTTTGGACATATCCTTTTCTGTTTTGACATCGTAAACTTTTTGAGTAAACACTGAAGGCCTTATGTCCGAGAGGCATATGCAACATATATGATCCAAATGTGCACGTGTGACTGGTAACATTATTTATAAAACAATGATACTAATATAGCAATATTAGCATAAAGTTCTTGTTATTCAGATATAATTTATATATAAATATATCTTTATTTTGTATTTTTTTTTTTTAATTCTCTTCAACTTGACTATAAATAAATCAGTGATGTACATATGGACATAATCGATTACTTTTGTTATTTTTAATATACATATACCATAGTATAATAACAAAGTACTCGCACATCTACAAAAACAACAATTCCTTGCATTTTG
>MINK01172032.1:58224-78665 GCA_001735545.1 Phormia regina
ACAAAATACAGGGAATTGTTGTTTTTGTAGATGTGCGAGTACTTTTTAATTATACTATGATATATACCCAAGGTATATTAAGAAGGTAACGACATTAAAACAACAACGGCATGAGTTTTGTAATTTGAAGTGTCAAATTTTTGTTTATGTTTACATTTGTTTGCTTAGTTTTATGTTATTGCGTCTTTCTCCTCCCTTTTTATTATATAAATTGTTTTTGTTTTTTGAAACAAACTTGGTGGAATGTCAAAATTAACGTTGACATATCAGATTACAATACAAAAACAAAATACATGGGTTTTCACTTCAAAGTTGAACATTTTTTTCATCTTTGAAGTACTCCACGCAAAACTTTGGCGTGGATTTGCCGACTTTGAACCGTCGCCGACAATTTTTGAAAAGCCGCCACCGCTAAAATTGTTCGGCGCAGGTCTCTGATTGAATATATATATATATTTTTTTTTAATACAAACTAAATGTAAACAAAGTAATACTTTGGTATCTAAATACAATATAACAGAGATATGGAAAATCTTTCACCCGAAAAAGTGCAGAATCTTTGTCGTGCATGCCTTAAGGAATTGAAGGAACGGCAAAAATATAAAATATTTCGATTAAATTTGCAAATTAGGCTATGGTTGGAAGATGCTACCATAGACAATCCTTTAGCTCATGATAGGTATCCAAATAGTATTTGTCATTCTTGCAAAAATAAACTAAAAGAATTTTTGGATTTCCATGAAATGTGTAAACAATCAAGAACCACTTTATATAAGATATTGAAAAATTGTGATGAAATTCAAGAAATTTCAAATACAAATAACAACGATCATTATGAAAATGAAATAATAATGACTGAAGCAAATATTATAGATATAAAAGAGGTAGTTTAAAAAAATTATGATTTTTTATAATATCTACAAACAAACTTTAAATATTTCTAGCCCACTATAAATAATACTAATAAAACCAATAACGGTCTAGATCACAATGTTAACATTGAAGAGGTGGAACCAAATATTAATAGTTCCGACAACAATTTCATCGAAAGTGATGAACTACCTACAGATTCTGAAATTGATAACCTAAATGAAAAAAACACATCTAATACAATAAAGAAAAATATTCTGGCCAAAAAAAGGAAAACTAACTTAGGAAATGAAAAAGAGAAAAGAAAAAAATACTCATATCTATTTCGTTGTGATCAATGCAAGTATCGCTGTGTTAGCCAGCAAACTTTAGACATTCATTTACGTACACATTATGGCTTAAAACCATATCAGTGTCCAAAGTGTGATGAAGCTTTTGAAAAGTCTAACATTAGACTTAAGCACCTTAATGAAACACATGGCCAAAAGGAATTAACTATTATTTGTGAACATGATGGATGTGGCAAAAAATTTACAAGCTCTCGGAACTATAAGGATCACTATCGGCGAAATCATATACCGCAACAATCAAATCAAAAGCAAGACAAATCTGTGGCCAAAACTCCTTATAAGCATGTATGCGAAGAATGTGGAAAGATTTACACAAAATTACAAAATTTTAAGGAACATCAATACACCCATGGACCCAAAGAACTCTATCCATTTCAGTGTGACGAGTGTGATAAGGCTTTTGTTAAGCAAAGAACATTTAATGAACATAAGCTAAGACATGCAGGTATTAAAAATTTCGAATGTGCCCATTGTGGAGCTAAGAAAACTACAAAAAAAGAATTGAGATCTCATATGAACAGCCATACTAGAGAACGTCAATATCCATGCCCCAATTGCCCAATGATATTTTATAGATCGAGTAATCGGCGTATACATGTCGACGTTGTACATCAGGGTATTAGACGTTTTGCTTGTCGTTTTTGCGATCAAACATTTGGCAAAGGTGATAATTTAAAAAATCATGAATTGTTACATACTGGAGAGAAACCACATGCATGTACGGAGTGCGGGAAGCGTTTTGTACAAAGGGTCTCCCTAAGATCGCACATGAAAACACATAACAAATAAATATCTTGTAGAAATATATTTATAAATCAAGTAATTGACGTATATATGTCGGTATTGTATGTACTTTAGGAATCAAGGCGTGTTGCTTGTCTTTTTTGCGATCTAACATTTGCCAAAGGTGATAATTACGAAATGTTACATACATGAGAAAAACCATAAGCCTGCACAGATTGGGGGAACCCATTGTTCACCGGTTAAGATCGCATGTAATATAAATACCTAGTTTAAGAGATTTGAGGCAAAGAAAAAAAGCACTCACCAGTGATCACTTTTTTTATAAATTTGCAACACTCATATTTTTTAACACAATTTCATGTTTTTTTTAACAAATTTATTTTTGAAGAATTATTTAGTAAAATTTCATTGCTGAAAAAACACAGAAAATGCAGCTACCGTTATTTGTGTGATCAAATGAAATAGAGTTACCAGATTACCGAATCGTTTTGAGAATCGAGTGCTATTGGAGTGGCCACTTTGTTCCATATCTTTTGTTTACTCGGGGAAAATGAAATGCATACTAATCCCCAGTTTTTATAAGACAAACGAAAAAAAAAAATGACTTGTCAAAATGTATGGAAAACAACAAATAAATTTGAAATTTATTTGTTGTTTTCATACATTTTGACGAGTCAAATTTTCCGTTTGTCTTATAAAAATAGGGGACAAATTAAAATCTTGTAAATTGAAATACATTTTTTTGAAATTATTATTATTTATTAATTCTTCATTTACATAACCGATCCCAATGTAGATGGCTAATCAAAACTACTAAAAATAATAACAATTTCAATAAAAAGTAAAAAAATAAAATAATGTAAATATATATAACAAAAATTAATAATTATTAACATTAATAATAAATGAATATGAGTCTATATATCCCGAGTGTATAACACCCAGCACTAAAAATAATTTCAGTGCAATCCTTCTCTTTATAGCTCATGGTAAATACACATTTAACGAATATAATCTTTTCAACAAAAAAGACACAAGGGAAGGTAAAAAATCAATATGTGGTGAAAAATTTAATAAAATGTCCATTATAGACATTTCATTTTGCCAACAAATTCTACAGGAACATTATTAATCTGAGTTTTAACCCTAGTAGTATCATAACCTAAAAATTTACAAATTTAATTAGATTTCTAAGAAAAAGACTTAAAATACCAACATTCCTATAATATTTTCAATTATTTATTTAATAAATATTAGTAGTATAATTATTTTATGTATTCAATTACATCAATGTTAGATACACTCATATGTATCGTATATTAAAAAGACCCATTGCCATACAAATTGATTAACGCATTCAATTATATATAAATATTTAACTGTACAATCATACAACTTTCTCCTCCTACGACTTTATGAAAATGTATCTGATTCATTGAAGACAGGAATTTGTTGTTGATCTGAACCGGTCGCAGCTTCCAAGTGTGTACTACGATGCGTTTTTAAATCTGCATCGCTGTAGAACCCTTTACTGCAAATATTGCAAATATGTGGTTTATCGCCTAAATGTCGCCGTTCATGATCTACTAGATTTTTCAATGTTATAAAACGTTGCGAACAATATTTACAAACATGTTTGCGTAAATTTTTATCATGATTTTTCATATGAGACCTGAGACCTTCCGGTTGTACAAAACCTCTTTGGCAGATTTCACAAATGAATGGTCGTTCTCCAGTATGTAGACGTTCATGACACACCTGAGAATTACGCGTACCAAAACGTTTGGGACAATATGTGCAGGGAAAGCGTTTGAGACCTTCATGTATAACTTTAACATGTCGTGAAATAGCATTTTTATGATTAAATACTTGAGGACATTGTGGACAAGGAAACTTCTCCAAGTTGGGCGTGTGAGTCCGCATGTGTGTTACCAACTCAGTACGTGTTACTTTAGCTACCCCACATTCGGTGCAAACATGTTCTTTGATCTTTTTGTGTCTTTTTATATGCTCTCTAAGAGCACGTTTAGAACTATATTTACGTCTGCATAAGTAACAAATATGATCCAATTCCAGCTCTAAATGTTCATTTTCTGCATCCTCTTCTTCTTGGTATTCCTGCGGAAGGAGTTCTTCAGAAGAGTTGTGCGCGACTTGACGATGCATCTTTAATTTGATAGCTACTGCAAAAGATGCGTCGCAATTTTCATAATCACAGCGAAAAAGCATTTCAATGTGCTTCGATTTGATATGTAAAAACAATTGATTGTAACGTGTAAAGGCTTTTGTACAATTTGAGCATTGAAATGGCTTTTCCTGGCCCAAATGTGTTCCCCGTACGTGGGCATCTAAATAAACTTGGTTATAGAATTGTTTGTCACAAGCATTACAATGTAAAGACTTCCGATCTCTATCTCTTTTGGTCATAACTACCTTACCATCGGTACTATTAATCGAAGGACTAGAATTGTTAGCAGCACCATTCGGTAAAAGTAGTTCTTCATCATCGGCATCTTCTTCGGTGTCATATGATTCATATGATATTTGATCTCTGTTGACTTCACATTCTTCTAAATATGATGGCAGTATAAACTGGGTATCCATTGCCTCAAAAACTGGTTCAGGTTTTATATACAAGGGCATATTGGCCAATTCGGGTAAAAGCTAAAAAATTTCAACATATTAAAAAAACTAACTTGCTTATATTTGTTTTATTGCTATTTTTATTTCTTACCAATTTATCATCATCATTCTCTTCAATATTTTGTTCATTTTTTACATTTTGTAGCATTTGAATGGCTGGTTTTGTATCCCCGCTTTCAGCTTCTAATGCCGTCACTTCTCTTTTATTTGTATTCCATTGTTCGTACAACATTTCAGTACTTCTCACAGCCAACTTACGGAATTCATCATAATCCATGAGACGGCCATAGCACCACTGACACAAGCGTTTGGGAAAATCATCATATTCTTTATTCACATCGTAGGTGGTTAGGAACATAAACAACTTGCATAAATTAGGCAACAATAAACTATTGAAACTAGATGTTCCAGCATCGCATTCACCACCAGCAGCATCATTAGAAACTGTATTTTCGTTGGCATTTATATTATTATGTTTCAGTGTTCTCAGACATACACGACATAGCTCTTGTAGATTTTTATGGCTAATAGAGCTCATAGTGGCACTAATTTTTAAATTTAAATATGTAGAACTAAGAAAATCTATTGATTTTTTTCCAATTTATTTTCGTTTTCTTTTATACAAATAATAAATCAGCTTTCATTGATATTGCCATATAGTGATGATAACTCAGTGTCTTTGAAATGCAGCGATTTTAAAGAAATGTTAATGAAAAAAAAAAACGATAAATGTATTAACTCTACGTCTCCACAAAGAAATTTTTATTTCCTAACATAAGAAATAACGTCTGCAGAATAACGGGAATGAAATGTTATTTCCAACATTATGTTAAGGGGTGGAGAAAACGTAGATGAGAAATTTTAAATTCATTTTGTCTTTTTTTAACAAAGATCTTTTTTTCAGTTTTTATTTTTTGATTGAATTTTTAAAAAAAATTAATTTACTTTCCCTCTTTGTTTTATTAAAAAATTAAAAATTTGAAAAAATATCAATCAATTTGACAGCTTATGTTAAAAATTATTGCTGAGCTTTACACAATCGATTTCTTATTGAAGAGAGAAATAGAATTTGACAATTGCGGACACAAAAATGTTAACGTGTGGACTAGGGGTATATGTATAAAAATTATATTAGAGCCGTATTAAAAAAAAAAGAATAGATAATGTATGTTAATTCTGACGGTTCCTAGAAGAACGATTAAATACAAATTTGGAACAAAGTAGTGTAGGCAACCCCCTTTTCATAACCTTGTAAAAACAAAGTAATCTATATTTTGAAATATGTTCTCTCATCCGAACATTACAAACAAATCTCAGAATCGTATTAAAAATTCTATTTAATTTAGATAAAATATATGTATGAAAAAGTCCCTGATACAATTTCAAGACCATATAGAACAGTTGACCTTAGAAGAGAATGAGCAAGACGACTAGGGTTTATCAAATCGACTTTCGAATAATCGAACAATCGACTTTTTGTTGTAAAAAGTCGAAAAATCGAAATCGACTTTTTGAATTGAAAATTGTCGATAAATCGACTTTCTTGATGCGAAAAGTCGAAAATAGTCGGAAAAACCTGAAAAGTTGGAAAAAGTCGAAAATAGTAGGAAAAAGTCGAAAATACTCGAAAAGTCGGAAAAACTCGAAAATAGTCTGAAAAGGTCGATTATAGTCGAAAAAGTCGGAAATAGTCGGAAAAAGTCGAGAAGTCGAACAAAGTCGAAGATAGTCGAAAATAGTCGAAAAGTCGAAAATAGTCGAAAAATCAAAAATAGTCGGAAAAAAATCGAGAAGTCGAACAAAGTCGAAGATAGTCGAAAAAAATCGAAAAGTCGAAAAAAATGAAAAAGTCGGAAAATATCAAAAAGTTGAAAATAGTCGGAAAAAGTCGATTATAGTCGGAAAAAGTCCAAGATAGTTGAAAATAGTCGGACAAAATCGAAAAGTTGGAAATAGTCGGAAAAAATACAAAAAAGTCGAAGAGTTGGAAAAAGTCGAGAAGTCGAAAAAAGTCGAATATAGTTGAAAATGAAAAAGTAGAAAAGTTGACTTTTTGTGCAAACTATAAAACCCTAAAGGAGACATCTCATTTGAAGAGGTAAGTAAATAACAGCTGAATAGAGTCTACGTAAAGTACAGGAAATTGTGCAAAGTAAATAATCAATATTTTAAATTATTAAATTTTTTTTTAATCTAGCAACAAAATTAGTTTTTTAAATGAATGACAATTGCTAAGGACAATCCATGATTTAAAAAATATTGAAATTTGTATAGTTAATTTGTAAAGTTAATCAGCTGTTTTAACTTTGAGTCTACATTAGAAAATTTTTATATTTAACGTAGACTAATATTTTTAATATTATTGCCGTTAAAAGAAAATTGTCAACACTCGAGCTGTGAAAACTTTGTCTTGGTAATGCTTTGTAAAAGACATCATCTTTATTCTTTTTAGTACTTTTTATATGGTAATTTTGATATACATACGTTTTCTCACATAATTGACAGAAATAAAAAATTATCTTCATCTCCAACAAAAATTTGATATATGTTTTGATGTTAAAAAAAAAATAAATAAAAAAATAAAAAAAATAATTTCTCGTATATAGACATGACGTAATGTCGTCCTTCTTAATATACCTTCGCTATCACATCTACAAAAACAGCAATTGCAATACAAAAACAATTTGATAGTTCCGCGAGGTATGTCAATAAAAAAATGTAAAACATCTGTTCTTACGAGTATGTTTTCTAATTATACTATGACAACAATCTGCTAAAAGTCGCTTGACTTGGTTAATAATAACAGCGTTCCCATTATATTGTTTTAAGTAAAAATTGTTGTGTTTAGCTACCTATATCATTCCACGTAAAATCGCTGGATCTTCATAGAAAATCACAATATTATCGCCATTGTACACCTACAAGAAGAAGAATTTGTGATTTTGTCATTTTTGTCGTCTGCTTGCTGCAAAAAAAAAAAAAAATTGATACTAGCAATTTTTTTAATTCTTTGCAAATTATTATTAGTGTTCCACTTATAATTAAAGTGAAAAACCACCGCCTTTTAAAACAATACAATTTAAAGACAATTTAATAAAAGAGAATACAATGAATCCTTGTACGGTTGCCACCCAACGGAAAGACAATGAGGGCGATGATAGATGGCTGAGGTAATTTTATTATTTAATTTATTTTAGTAACAAATAAAATTATATATTTCGGTAATAGTATACACAAGCGTTTCATTTCGGAGTGTCGTGAAAAAGATCCTGATGTTATATTCTTAGGAGATTGTATATTGGAAACATTGCAGGACACGGAAACATGGCACGATTATTTTGCACCCATGCACTGCCTTAACTTCAGCATACGTGGTGATCGATGCGAGAATGTATTGTGGCGTGTGGAAAATGGTGAATTAGATAATGTTAAACCAAAAATAGTTGTTCTACATGTTGGCACCAATAATGTGGATAATAAACCGGAGGAAATTGCCGATGGAATCTATGAAATCGTACAAAGAATACGTTCAAAATTACCAGATGCTTATATAGTTTTACCTGTATGTCTGATCAAATTTTATACGCAAAAACTTTTTGCTCACTAACGTTTTAAATATGTTTTTGTTTTTAATTTCTTTCTTACAGTCTCTTCTACCTCGTGGTCATCAACCGAATAAATTACGTGATAAAAATGCTCAAGTCAATAGTCTTATTAAAGAGAAAGTTGTGGGACTTAATCGTGTACAAACTGTGGATATTGCAAAAGGTCTAGTACAGATGGACGATTCAATTAGTCATCATGACATGTTCGATTATAAGAATCTTACAAATACAGGAGCCAAAAAAGTCTTTGAACCGGTACATGACTTATTATCTCAAATACTCAATGAAAATGAACAGGAGCGTGATCTCACCCCATCTGAATAGTTTATTTGTTCGTCCTTTCTCAACAAGTTACTTCCGTTTTCAACACACTGTAACAATTATTATTACGTTCATTCTCATGCAGCACATTTATTTTATCAGTCATTTTCCTATTGTATATCTTATTATAAAAATTGAAAAAATCCATTTTTAGATTTTTTGAATCGCGTCCCATTTTTTATTATTATTATTTTATAGAAAAAAAAGTTTCCTTATGCTAAAAATTTGCTTTGCAAATTTGTATTTACATACATTTTTATTATATAAGATTAATTTAATTGCTACATTTCTACTATTATTTAAAGAAACCAAAAAATAATTCCATATACTCAACCAATTCAGCATTTTGAATTCAAGTCTGTTTAGCTTTTCCTCTTTTTTAATGGATGTGTACGTACTTCAAATATTTGTTTAGCTTTTAACCCTTAAATTAGTTTAAGCTATAAAATACGATGATGTTGAATATTTCGAATTTATAAGAAAAAAAATCAGATAAAACTACTCATACAATAGAAGTTTATTTTATATGTGTATTTCATTCCAAAAGTAACATTTTTAGGTTTTTGATTTATAAATCTATTTTAATAATTTAAATTTCAAAACATTTGTATCATGCATTTTTTATTTAAACTTGTTCACCATAGATAGACACTAAATGAATTCATACTCCATCACATTATATTATTAGTTGTGTTTGAAAATTATTAAGCACACAGATATTTATCAAAAAGAAAAGAGCAATTGTCTAAATTAAAATGGAAATAAATATAACTTTTTTTATTGCAAAACTCAAAAGGAAAAAATGCATTATTATTTTAGCATCGTAAAAATGTTTTTATTTTAAACAATATGAATATTAAGAATATAAAATATTTTTATAGTTTTTTTTTTAAGACAAAAAATTTTGAAATTATTACAACAAAATGGACGTAATGTAATTTCCATAAACTTTAAAAAAATTGTTGACCAGTTGGTATTGCTTTATACTGTGTAATTAAGGACTCTACTTACATTTTCTTATAATTCACACAACCAAGAAAGAAACATTTTAAATACAAATTAGATTTTTTTTCAAAACTTTAAATATTTATTAATTAAAAAACATCCATAATAGTATAACATTTAAATGAGAAACTGCAAATCCGTTAAATATTATTTGACTTCAGTTTTAAATGTTAATTTTCCTCGTATTGCCCATAATAAATACATAATATGTATGTACGAATTTAATTTGTATATAGTATTAGATGTATTTATATTTTAAATTTATATTAACAGATAATGATATTTTCTAACATATAATTCGTTTAATAATCGTATATCATTTTCCAAATATGTATTAATGTATACAACGCATTGAAAATAATTCAAAATAGTAGATTAACATAGATATCTATGTTATTTATCATATAAAATATAATTTATTGATTTTTTCAAGTTACACCCAAATTTCATATAAATAACAATAAAAAGTGGATTTCTTAAGCTGCTTAAACAGATGTTTTTTGTTAAAGCGTCTTAAGAACAAATAAAGAACCTTAAATTTTAAGAGTAATAAATCTGTAACTCCCTACTAGACGGACCGAATTGTAATGCTTTGAGAGTTCAAAAATTAAAAACATTTGTAAGGAAAACAAAAATGTGTTGAAGACAATGCTTCAAGAATGGATAATAAAGAAAAAACAATAAATATATTTATAAGAAACTAAATAAATAACTTGTTTTCTCTTTATTTCGAAAAAAGTCGTGTTGTTTTTTGTTCTTACTTTACGTTTCCAGAAAAAAATTAAAACATGTTCTAAACTCATTTGTTCTAGAACTGGTATAATCAGAACACTATCATCTTAAAAACTAGTGGATTAAAAATAGTTACAAAAATGATTAAATTAAAAAAATAAAAATAATAAAATAAATAATAGTAATAAAAAATAAATAAATACAATTTAAATTGATTTAAAAAGTAGATTTGAGGAAATATCCCATTAGAATAAAAAAACAGGTTCTGAAGTTAATTCTGAATTTGACTATTTTGAACAAAAATAAATGGTTAAAGAACGAGTTTTAGAACAATTTCATTGAATATGTACTGGTTGTCTAATACTACCACAATGGAGGTGACAATTTTGAACAAATATCATTGGTCGTAACGCGAAAGGAGAACAAGTACAGTCTATTTTAATGTGTTCTGGAACTGGTTGCAGAACTAATACAGTTGTTCCTGTTTTTTTTTTTTTTATTTTACTGGATTTTAAAAATTTTCCGTTCGCATACTTTTTGTTTAATAGTTCTTTATTAAGTTACAGTTCTATACATAGTTTCTTAATTTTGAATCTTTGTTTGGACTTGATTTATTTAATCGTCATACGCGAGATGGAAAACATTGGCACCCTGTATGCTACCTCCAAATATAAGAGATTGACTAGAGGTTGATTTTTCCAAATGCATAACTTCTACTCTGTAACAATTTCATATATTTTATTTCGATCTATCTAGTAGTTAGGATATTAATTCTCTCCGTAATTAATTCCCTCAAATATGTTGCATACGAACTTCTCTTCCAAATAAAGGTATTAAATATGTCTTTTTGTTATAGCTAATTTTAAAAATAAGTTTTATGGTAAAAAAAAAAAAAAAAATGGTTGGTGTTTATCTTTATTACTATTTTTTAAACAAATTTTTAATTTTGTATAAAACTAACTACAACGAAATTATAATATTATTGGCAAATTTCTTAATTTTTATATGTAAATAAATATAAACTAATTATATAAAATTACAAGGGATAAAGAATAAGCAGAATAGCAAGAACATACATATTTTAATTAAAATAAACTTTACAGCTAAATAATATTTTCTAAATACTGTAAAATAATAAATTGTAAATATACCAACTAAATTTATTAAAAGTAAAAAAAAAAACAAGCAAATTAAATGTACTTTAGGAAATCTAACTACCAATAAATAGTTAGGATTCTTTTAAAATATATTAATTTTTTAATATTTCTGACACAATTTTAGTTACTCCATATTTGCCTAATTCATTGGCCTTTGATATTAAAATTTAAAAAATTACGACATACATCGATACAACAATAGATATTGTGAATTTGGTAATAATATGAACCAAAATAATTTTCTTAGTTCACAAAAATAAATAGGAAAAACTTTAAATAAACTAAGGAAAGCATAATATGAAAATTTTATTTTTATTTTGTAAATATAAAAAAGGAATATTCTAAAAAAAAAAAAAAGTTACGATAACTTCCCCCTTATGGCATTAGCCACTCTTGCAATACAGTCTATTTTAATTTGAATATAATTGAAAATATTATAATTCCATATCTTTTCTAACATAAAATATTTATTAGAAAAAATAGTTTTAAAAATACATATTAAAACAATAGATGAGATACAATGCATATTCAGCAAGAAATGTTTTCAGTATAATTTCTTGAAAGTTTGTAAGGATCTTTAAAATGTTTTACTGAAAATAGAAATAGGGTTTTCCATTTTTTTTTTTCGGAAAGAAAACTTCTTGTTGGGTTTTTGGATTCGCTGATCTTGCAGAAATACTTTTTTAAATTTAATATTAAACATTGAAAAATTATTATAATATTGCAGTAAATATTTCTCTATAAAATAAAGATAAAATTACAAATAGAAAACATAATAACGTTTTTTTTACATTTGGAATAAGCTTTTTTAATGTGTAAATTAACAAAAAAAAAAAAAAAAAATTAAAGTTATAAAAAAACACTCCTTTGTTTTTTTTTATTTACCAAATTGCTATTCAGTTTTAGCCCTCCTTTAGCTTTCACTTTTCACATTTGCTAATATTTGTTTTCTTCTTTCTCCACTCGCCCGTAATGATTGAACAATTCTTCAGCTTATACTTTATTCGATTTTCTTTTTTAGTTTATTTTTTAAAAGACCAGGCACCAGCGATAAACAAGCGCACAGCGTCAAAACACCCATTGATGTCCATGAGAAAGCATCACTCGAACTAGTCATTTTTTGTAAAGTTTTACCCGCTTGTATGGCCAAGACAGATGGTGGCGCTACTCCACAAAATGTTCCAAATGCAAACGTAAACATAGGTACTCCAATGACAGGTGATGCCAAATTGATAAACCAATTTGGTAAAATTGGTGTCATACGCAGGAATAACATATAGTTAAATAGACTGTCACGATGTTTGTCAACATGTTTTGACCATTCGCTGATTTTTTTCGGCCAAAAGTGTCGTATCAATCGACGTCCTACTAAATTCGAAAGACAGTAGCATAAAGTTGCGCCCAGTGATGAACAGAAACATATTAGGAATAGAGCAATGGGAAAACGGTACAGAAATCCCAGTAAAATGGAAAGAAACAAAGATCCTGGAATGGCAAATGTTTGAAGGCTGAAAAAAATTAGAATTAGAAATGAGTTAAAGAATACCATTTAACATACACAATTTCTAAATTTGTTTGTAATGGTTGGTTGTTGATGCAGTCTCATTTTCTAAAACGATACTGTACATAACAAAATAGGGGTTTTCCAGATTAATTTTTTTTTAAAGTATTAAATTTGCCATGAAAATCATCAAATCATACGATTAAGTACATGTATTGACCAATTTATAAAAACATTACCAAAGTTTATAATTAAATAAATAAAACCAAAAATACAAAAAATACCTCATACAACATACGAAAAGAGTAAAAATCGCAAGAAAATTAAATCATACTCTTATTTTCATTATTTTAAATTTTTAAAGTAATTCTCTGTTTTTAAGTACATAATTTAAATATTAATTCGTCATGGCAAATTTTATGTTAATTGAAATCTTATATGAAAGTCGCGGTAGAGCGTGTTTTTTCTATGAGAGTTCGCGTGACGTTATACGTATTGACAGTAACGCAATATGTGCTTAGAAAGCATAATATATTTGCAAACTAACAAAAAAAAAAACAAAAAAGAAATACTTCAAAGCAGGTCAAGGTTAATTTAATACATTTAAATATTTCACATTACAATAATCAAGTAAATTGAATTAAATAATCTTATCAGATTATATAAGAATAAAAGAGATATTTATATACAAATATTGTATAGAAAACAGAAGTAAAAAATTCTAACAAATTTTGATAAGAGTTATATCAAAGTTCTTTTTAGGGAATTCAATGTGAAATAATTAATTAAATTCAAGGTTTTAAGAAATGATATTGAACTTTAAAAGAAAAAAAATAATTAAAATTCTTGGAAATTTTAATATGAACCAGTTAACAACTAAATAAATAAACAAAAAAATGTTTTTTAAAGGATACAATATATAAGCGACGACCACGCCAAACATGACCTCAAAATAGTACATATCTTTATAACGATCCAATACTTTGGCCAACATTTTTGCATCTTGTATATCACGTGGAATTTTCATGTGTTGTTTTTCAGACCTGTAATAAGAAAAAAAATTGTTTAATTAAAGTAAAAAAAAAAACACAGTCATAGAAACGGTGGGGAAAAGATCGTATTAAAAAGAAAAAAGAGAGTATAAGTTTGCGATTATCTTTAATTCTATTATAGTGTTTTGTTTATTTTTCACACAAAGAGGAAATAAACATATCGCATGTTGTTTTAGTTATTAAACGTCGAATTTGTTAACACTAAATCAAACACTTGAGCATTCAATGTTAATAGAACAGATGCGTAGTTAGTTTTTCCATTTCAGGGAAGGGCAATAACATATTGTATTGACGGTCTGGGAGGGTTTTTCAATTATTTTCGCTGCTTTTTTAATTCCGATAATGTGAATTGAAATAATTAAATAAAATATTTAATGTTGATATACTTTCACTGTTGATCAAATATTATCTAAGTTATCAGCAAACTATTGTCCTCAGATTATCCATTAGTTAATGAATAATTTAAAAAATCACTTTGAATTATTATTCAATTTGCAAAACCATTTGTTATATTTTTTTTACACATTAAAATGATATTGTTGTAATTTTTTTTTGTGTAAGCCTCTATAAAGTCATAATTGATGCTGGGGCAATATTTTAATATTCGTGTGTAAAAATACGAAATGAAAAGTATATATAAAAAATTAGTGTTGATTTTTGTTATTACGCTCCTAATTTTCTATTGTGTTATCGCTGAAATGTTTAAAATTATAGAATGTACATATGTATTTAACCAATGCAGATCTGTCTGAGTTCCGCTTAAATGAACTTTGTACACTTAACATTTTGATATAATTACTTGGCCAAACTAGTAATGTTTAGAATTGTTTTTACTTTTTAATACAGTAGCGAACAAAGCAAGAGCAGAGATTAACATCACCAAATCTCTTGTGCGTTAAAAAAAAATAAATAAATTATTTTTAAGAAAATATAATTTTTTTTGTTTCGTTTTATGAACAAATTTTGCTTAATTTTAAATCTTAAATCCATCTATTTTGTGGTCTATTATTTGTTTCCAAATCTTAAAAAAACCGTTAAAACATACACCATTTAAAAGACACTATTTTTTTAGTAAAAATAAATAAATTTTTAAAGTTCATTAATTAAGATTTTTTAACCCGAATAATATATATCATATGTAATATTAGCTGCTACGCATCTGTTTATCTCTCTTCTCTTGACGTTATATTTTTTCTGTTTAGCTAGCCGTTTTTCTGTATGTATGTATATATATATTTAATTGTAAATTGTGCCAGTAAAGTGTGTTTTTATATTATAATACTACACAAGCAATAAAAACAAAAAATCATACAATCATTTAAAGTACACGTATGGTGTGATTCAATAAAAAAAAAACACACACACAATTCACCAAACATTCAAAACAAATTTCATAATTCTGTTATAAAATCGAAAACCTCTTATTTATATAAAATATATGAACAATAATATTGAGTACATTTGTACAGGTGTATCTTTACTATTTCCGAAATTTCGGAACTTTATGCTTTTGAAAAAATATTTAACATTTTTTTTTACAAATCCTTACAGATATAATAAAAATATTTTCTTTATATTTCTGATTTAGAAAACCATTGCCATCAATTAAAAATGATCGTGATTTTTACCGAATGAATACATACATATGTATATATGTATGTACAGACCGTTTTATACTGAAATGTTAATCGGTATTACATAAAAATATCTAGTTTTATCTGATAAAAATTTTGGATTTCTAAGTTTTCAAAGAATATAATTTATTATTTAAAAGAAAAATAATAAGAAAAATGTTGCATACGAAAGATATGTTGAATATACTTTTTAAAAAAATCGTAAATGTAAAAAAAAAATTAACTGAAACAAAATAATAATAATAATAAAATTTTATAATTAAAAACCTTATACATACGTAATGCTATTATATGTATTTGCCCAGTTTAATATATTTTTTATTACATTTTTAATTAACAATTTCTGTAATATTTGGCTAATGTTTCTTTATAAATTCATTTGTTTTTATCATTACAATGACTTTTGCTTTTTATTTTTTTAATTTTTTTTTTATTTCCCAAAATTGTTTAACAAAGACACAAACAAGTTGGCATTTTAAGAATGTTTTAATAATGTGCATTTTATTGCCAATAGCAACAGACGATCTTAGAAAACTTTTATTGTTGATGACGAGATATTGTTTGCAGTAGACGGTGAAATAGATGCAATTCAAACAAGGAAGGGGAAAGAGATAGAGAGAGAGAGAGAGAAAACTGTTGTGGAAATCGTATTTATGAGAATATTTTCATTTTCACATTGAACTTGAGAAAACGTATGATTTTTTTATTTCGTTGCTGTTGCTTTTGTAATTTCCACATGATTACAATAGGTGAAAATTAAAGTGACCAGATTTATTTCCACATTCTAGAAGATGCAAAATGTGGAAAATAATAAATATAAAAATACTACATACTAAAAAGTTAAATATTTATTTAATATTTTTTAACCCATCCAAATATATTGGAAGTAGTTCAAAATTCGCAATATTTTTATTGAATACTAAGTAGCTAATATCCTGAATTAATTATTACAAATCAGTTCTTTTGACCAATTTATAATCGTACGAGCAGACTTATCTGCACTTCATTTGTTGCTTAATTTTTAAATTGAGTTTTTTTGTTCGGAGGTTAAAACAACTATTCCTCAACGTTTTGATTTTTGTCTATTATCATTTTTTTTTATTTTTTACTAACAAAAAGTTATACTCTATTTATTTAAAAAATCATAGATGGAAAACACATGTGAACTTGTCAATATAAAATTTTTAATTACTTTGGTCACCTGATATTTTTCGCAGATCTATACAGGAATATAATAACAATGTATTAACGTGTCCATATGTAGGTATATAGACTTGTGTATACTTGAATATACATATAGAGATTAAATTTCGCCCTATATCAGTAATCGCGTAAAAGGAATATGTATTTCTGATTACTGACTACAAATGACATGGATATCAAACAACATAATTACATATACACACGAAATAAACACAATTAATTAATGCCTTGGAAACTTACTCATCCAATTGGGGAAATATCATATAAACGTAAAACATTGCTGCTAATGATGTTATAAATATTCCAGCTAAAATGAAAAGAGATTTTTTTGTGGCTGAGCGTTCTGCGGCAGACATGGGTTGTTTTTTAGGAATCGGTGGTTTTTCATGTTGCTGCTGCTGTTGGTTCTGTTGCTGATCCTGTTGTTGTAATTGTTGCTGTTGTTGTTGACGTTTTTGTTGAATAAACGATGACGGCAATGTTGTTGATGATGATGACATTGTTTCAGATGACGATAAAGACGAAGTCATAAGTGTATTATTGTAATTTATATTAAGTTCTTTTTCGCTTACATCTACAATAATAACAACACAAACATAATAAGTATACAACGCATAAGGGCGAAAAAGAAATGATTAAGAGATAATAAATTTAGAATTATTTAAAACACGTAAAATTAATTGTATATTGTATTATTTCTTTTTATTTTTTTAAATTCTCAAGGGAATTTACCTACTATACTCGCCGATTCTGCCAGCAAAGGAGTTGTCTCAAATTCCATACTTTTTTTAAATGCTATTGTTTGTTGAATTTTAATTTTGTTCTTTGTTTAATTTACAAATTCACTTTATGTACATATGTTTGTATGTATTTTTTGTATGTATTTTTTTATTAGATTCTATTGGTTTGTGTTTACACTGTTATAATTAGATATTTTAAACTTCCGTATTTGAATCACTTAAGTAATTTATAATTTGTTATTTTATTTGAATTTTTCAATCGCAAAAGAATGAAGAATTAATCAATACGCCAAAAAGGGAGGCTTTATTGTTGTTGTATTGTTCTTTTGATATATTTTTATCTTATTTTTGTTGTTGTTGCTATTGTCTTTTTCTATCGTGTATTCTTTTGTTTGAGTGATATTAGAGCAAAAGCAACATACGATATTTTATAATTTTAATTGGTTTTTTATTGCACAATTGCGAAATCATTTAAATGATTTATTCAATATTATATTTAAACATTTTTTCATTAAATCGTATTTTTTTACATTTACCAAATTTACTAAACAAGTGAACGGGATAATTGTTGAAAAAAGACTGACGTTTGTTGAAAAACAAAAACAGTGCTGCCACTTTATGTGTTATTACCATATTGTACTTTTTGGTACTGCGTGTTTTACTAGTGTTTATATTAGACAAATATTTATAAAGACAAACATAAAAATTTTATCAGGGATAAATATTTCTCCAATTGCAACGTTAAGGAATTTTATTTGTCTTTTTAATACACAGTTCCTTTATTTTTAATAAAAAAGTCAGGCCCGACTTTTAATACCCTACACCATTATCTTGCCCACAAGCTTTACATGGGAAGCTAGCCGACCAGACGCACGAACAAGATGAATCGATTCAGAGTGATTCTGATTCGAACGTTAGACTTTAGGTGGGGTTAAGAAGATTTTTTCTGCTTTACAACATTTGCACAAACATATAATACACCCATCACGGTCCACACGTAACATTTTGGAAAAGCAATAGAATTTGACAATTGTGAATATATAATAAGAGTTTACTTTTTGACCATAGTATAATTAGAAAGTATACTCGTAAGAACAGCTATTACAATTACAATTTTTTCATTGATACACCTCGCCTTGCTGTCAAATTGTTTTTGTATTCCCATGTAAAATTACTCCAATGTAAAATATACATTTTTTTCGTCGACTGAGATATTCTTCATTTGACTGGTCTTCTTCGCTTCTCATATTTATTTCTTCTCATTTTTCTGGGTTCAAAATTATTTGTTGGAACATTTGGGTGATGGCAGCTTAGTTAGTTCTCAGCGGTCTACAAAATACATCAGGAGAGATGTTTATGATGGTGGTTTGCCTCAGATGATAAACGAGATACGGGGTTTGTTGTCATCCTTATACATAGCAGTTTTGAGTTTTATTAGTACAATTATGTTTAGACTTAGGGTATTAATTGTTCTATTTTATTACTTCTTGTTATTGGGTTTAATTGTGTTTATATCTAATATATGATATTAATACAGTTTGTTGGTGACTATAGTTTTATGTTTTATATGTCCCAGGTATACATAGGATCAAATCTTGTTGATTTTAACTTTATTATTTAGGCTTATAGGTTTTAAACGATAAATAGAATTTATTTAATGGATTTATGTAGGACAAGGAGGTTCATGGGATATTTCTACACATGATATTTAGAGTCATTTATTACAATATATATTTCTTATGTACACCTTACTATTAGGAGCTTATCGGCTTGGGTTGTCTTCCTGTTGAACTAATGTTTTAGCGAGTTTTTCGGGCTATAACTTACTTGTTTTGAGGTTTGCAACTTTCATTACTAATTTTATATATTCTACTTAATACTTATATGTATGGTGAGTTTAAAGTATTAGAATTTGTGAGCACATCTAATTTTAACAAAATACAAAAGTGAATTATTTCTGAGAGGTATGATATAATCATATGGTAAACATGCCAATAAAAGACACAGAAACTAAATTAGAATCTTTGTCTTATGATGTGAGTAATCAATTATGGATTTCCTTATATTTTAGTGCGCCACAATTTCCACCCATATTAATTAGAGTTGTCGACTAGAGTAATACGTGACTGGGATGTGTGTTAATTCACATACGTTGTTGTTATTATGTAAATTATTTCGAGGGTTAGCCTTTTCACGACAAGCAATTCGACTCATAATTATTTATTATATAGCTAATTATTCGCAAGGTATGATTTAATCTATAGTATCATATTGTTACTCATGACGAATTTATTTGTTATTTGGGGTATCTTCATTGTATTATTAGATTCTTCTCAATTTTTTCAAGCAGTAATACACTTATTTTTTGTTTTATTGATTTTCTAAGGAGAAGATTTATGCAAAGAAAGTATTCTTAAGTAAATAATTAGATTTGTTTGTTGTGTGATAAAATTGTATTATATTTTTATGTATAACTTTGGTATTATTATCCTATACAAAGTTACTAATTTAGTATCCATAGATGAGATTTTACTTATGGAGCAATATATAGCGTTTTATTGGAAGATTTTATTCTCGAGTAATAGTAGGTTACTTATAGCGTTATGGAGCTATTAGGTTTGACTATTACAATGAGCTATATATATGTGATTCTTCATTACTAGCATTGTATTTACTTAATTTTATTATATATACTATCTGTTAGTATAACTGAACTTGGGTTCGATTTATTATTTATATATTGATTAATATATTATATTTATGCTTTAGTAGATATGTTCGATAGTTATAGATATAAATAGTATATATATTTTAAGTAAGTAATATATGGTATTTATTCATTTCGGTTCAGGGTGATTGAGTTATATACTTTGTATATCTCATA
>MINK01172032.1:78769-94212 GCA_001735545.1 Phormia regina
TATATATATATATATATATATATATATATATATAAAATTTATATATTTTTAATATATATTCAAATAATTGGATTATTACTTAAACAAAAAAATGTAAGAGAAAAATAATAGAATTCTAAAATTATAAAATTTTCAAAATTTAATTAATTAGTGTAATGTAAACAAACATTAAGAGGGCAACTAAAAATCAAACTACATACATAAGTATTTATGTAAATAATAATTAAAAATGTGTTTGTGTAATTTGAAAAAGGTAAAATTGTTTGCATTACCCTTATTATAATTAAAGATTTATCATTAAAAAAAATTTATTTATAACCCAGTTATAAAGCTTTTGAGAAAATTTGTAGTAAAATATTTGTAGAAATAATAATTATAAATCTTGAAGAGAAACATAAGTAATATAGGAAAAATTATAAAAGTTATATAATTTTTATTTTATTTCTTTCTAAATATTTTTTATAAGCTGTAAAGATAAAAAGTAAATAAAATAAATTTTGTTTGTATAAAAAGCGACATTGATCGAAAATAACAACACACACTTTCGCACTTTAAAACATCATAATAATCATCATCTCATATACCCAATCACACAATAATTAAAAGGAAAAGAAAAATAAAGGATAATAATAATCACTTTTATCATCGAATTAAACCCAAAACACACAAAACGACAATGATTAATGATCTTATTCCATTCTCTCCGATATCACAATATTAACCTGGGGAAACTGGGCGGGATTTTGTTCGGTCACAGCTAATTGAGCTAAACGTTGATTGAGCTCTTCGTGTGAATTAAATGAACCAGGAGTTACGAGACATAAACTATCACCGAAATATTCGCCATACGGTGTGCATAAACGCCAAACAACTGGTTCGTTAGTACATAAATCGGCTACAACTTCACAAGTATCACCGGGTCGTACAGTAGGCACCTCGATGCGACGTGTTTGACTGTTTGACATTAAGTAACAACCATTTGGCCATGACTCGGAGCCATTATTTTGCAAACGCCATGCCATTTGTTGATTATTAGGTTGTGTTTGTTGAACAATTTTCATTGATGGCAATGTTTGACCATTACAAAAGTCTAAATAGCAACCAACAGCCGTTTGAAGATTCCTGAAAAAAGATCAAATGAAATTTGTAAGAAGAATAAAATAAAATAATTAATAATTTGTATGAAACTATATATTTTTCTTAAAATCAACGTAAATTAAGTTATTGACTAACGTTATTATTTATTATTATTTTTTTTTTTGATAATGTAGTGTACCTTTGCGTATCTTTTTTTCCTATTTTATAAATAAAAATTAATTTCCAAACCATTAAACTCCTTCCGCTGAACATAAGTATTGGTCTTCTTTACTTAAATATTAAATTCAGATTAAAGTTTTCGGATCACGGAATAAGTTTTAATAAAAATTTTGAAAGGGAAATCATCATATCTATTGTTTTTTCGCGATATCAATAAACTTTCTTTAGTAACAAAAGTCTTGATATGATGACTTATACTTAGCCCATTTAATTCTGGCTATCTTTTTAATTTTTATTATGAATTTGTGAAGTATTCAAAACCGTCGAGACAAGCCCATCCCATGAGGTAGATTCGCTAAGGTATGGGGGCAGAATCGTTTTCCTATATATGATGTTTTTTTTTATTTTATATTAATTAATATATGAAAAAAAAAAACACTAAAAAAATTAATATGTTTAATTGAATTTTGGGTAAAATAAATCAAAATTCCATTAACAATGACGTTCCAAAATCTATATATGGGAAAATCTTAAAGCATTTCTATTTGAATTTAATTAGCACTGAGGAGTCTAAAAGATCTACAGATAGTAAGAGCTTCTAACGTTCCTGTAGAATAAGTTGAATCGGCCTACGAATGTACCCCAACATTTCCCGTAGACGGACAAAAATCATAAACGTTACAGGAAATATACTGAATATTGTATAATAAAGATGCTTCATATTTTCATTTTTGTTCGTGCTTGCATTCATAATTCAGCTTTACTTACATTTTTTGATGTTGAATAATTTACCATTTGTATTTTTTTTTTTTACTTTCTGCTGGTTTTTTGATCAAAATCTATTTTTTTAATTTAAAATCCATTTACCCAAGTTGATCCTGTTGTATTGAAATGGAGTAACATGTCAAAATATGTAGATGACCTTGTTGTCCAACTTGTCCTCAACATGATTTCTATTTTTAAAAGTTCGTGAAAAATCGTTAGTAAAAATGCTGTTGAAGTCTTACCCTTAGCCAATTAAGAGATGATTTTTTTCGCGTTCGAAAAATGAGTTAATGTAAAACGTCGTTTGCCGCAGAAGCAGAAGAAAACTTAAACCACAATTTTTATTTATTTATTTATTTTTTGTTGTGAAATTGGCTTATTTATAAGTAAAATTTTTCAAACGTTCCCTTATTGCAAGAATAGATAAATCACAAAACAAATAACATGTTTTTTATATGCAACAATTTTACGACTTTCGTTAATGAAGTTAATGTTACGATTTTTTGATAATAATTTTTGAAGATATTAACTTGAAATGTATAAATGTAGTTTCTGTCAGTACGTTATAATCAGGGAAATCAAAATATGCAATTGTATGAAACGCATTGAAAAAATATTTACCATTTTGGCATAGTTTTTTAGTGCATATATTTGCAAAATTTACCCTTAACGGCATATTTTGGATTTGGCAATTTTTAGTGCATATTTATAGAATATTTTGCTATTTTTAGGGCATATTAAAAGCTTTTAGAGCATTTTTTGACATTTTAAGAATAATTTGTTATTTCATGAAATGTTTCTCAAATTCAATTTTATAAAAAATAAAAACAAGAAAACAAAAAATAAATAAATAAAATAATAAATAATTTAAAAATTAACTTTAATTAACCATTTTATCATTGAGAAGCTTGTTTTGTAGTAACAAGATTGAAGACTATGAAGTTTATGTTTCAAAAACAATATTTTTAATAAAGACATATCGAGCTCTAATCGCGAAAATGTCATAAGTGCAGAAAACAAAAGAAATATTTTTGTAAAGTTCTTAAACATCATTTAGCTATAAATCTATAATGACACTTGATATGTCGATGAAATTTTGACAGATGCTCTAAATTATATGTTTTCATCGAATCACAAATTTCGGAAATGTTGTCGCTTGCGATATACTACGATATATATTATAATATGGATAAAAAATCGTTGGTTTTGTAAGTGCATATTTTCTTTTTAACAGATTTTGTTTTGTCAGGGAATACTTCATACATCAAGTTTTAGTTCTAGGTTCAGAATTATTTTAGTGCGCCCTACAAAAATATTTGAGTTCACCAACGAAAATTACGGATATTGGACTAATGTTAATGTTTTGGGTATGTACCGTACGAATAAAAACGGGGATAACCACTGTATAATAAATATTGATATTTCTTACCAATTGCTCATTTCTAAAAAGAATCTTGCCGCATCCTTGTTCATTTGATTATTCATTAGACTATGAAATTGTTCAATTAAATCCTCATGATCTCGTGTACCCAAACAGCTAAACTGCTGCAGTAACAGAGAATCGAAATCAATGTCGGCAGCATTTGCACGAGCCTTGTCGTAGCTCTGTGGAGGTGCTGGTAGTGGTATAGGTCCTCCTAATGGACCATGATGGTGATGTGTTGTTGTTGAGCCGTCGAACTGAATTCCTTGTTGTGGTTGTTGCTGGGGCCCATAGGCAATTGTGGAGGAATCACATTGCATTTGTTGACCTTGTATTATTGATGATGCCGATTGCTGTTGTTGTTGTTGCTGACCAGTCTGTTGGGGATCAAATGCATTATCGCTTATATCCATATTGTCTGCAAAGAAAATGGAAAAACCAAACAAAAATTAAACTTCTTTCTTTTCCCTTTGTCATGAACTTCTTTTGTTTCTTTTTTCTTCAGTGCAAGATCATCACCGTAGTGTGCCCATAATATTTTTTCTTTCTTTTTTTAACTTTTCTTTGTTTTCATTTTATATTTCTTTTTTTCATCATCCATGTTACTACCTTTCTTTCAAATTGCCCTTTCGAGTGAAGTGCTTTTTAGATTTTCATGGCATTTTCCTTCCAACACTCACCTTTATTTTAGTGTGGAATTTCGTTGTTAGTTGTGCTGCTTGCTTGTAGTTTAAAATAATTTCTTTAAAATTAACTTTATATAAATTTATTTTATAAAATTGCTGGAAAATCTGATTTTTCTGAAGTTGATAAACAACGTAAAATGCAATTTAATAAAAATAAATATGCTGCCAGACTTGTATTTCCCCTTCGCAAGGTTTCCAAATCGGACATAGTGATAACGAAAAAAGCCGAGTGCGACCGAAATAACAAAAGTCCCCTTGTAGACTTTTGAAGTCACCCACAGCTCTCCCGCTCTATTGCTGTTAACATTAGAGTTGCCAGATGGCGGCATTGTGGAAATTGGGAATCACGAACTGGGAATGCTACATTTTTGAGACGAACCATAGGGCTTTAAAATTGTATTTCTCTAAGAAGCTCAGCAAAAAATTCTTTGTTACAAAAAAAGTTGGATAATTAGTATAAGAATTATTTACAATTTTAAATAAGCGATTTCAAAGAACACCAAATCTTTCCTTCCTGTAATTTACCAATATCGTTTAATAAATCTTTTAAGTTTTGCTATGTCACCTTCATCTTTAAGGAAGTGCACAGTTTGACCTGGATCAAAACACTTACAACATTTATATTCAACACCTTTTAAAAAACATTCAGTTTTATTTGTTTCTCTTTTAAATTTGTCACAAATTTTAATATACATAAAGCCATATTAACGATAAATAATATATGTTTTATAAAGGTTTACTAACTTTTTATATGTAAATTTCCATAAGAAAAAAAAGTAAATCTTTATCATTATTTTTGGTGATTACGGCTGATATTCATTAGACTACAAATTATTATTTGTTGTTGTGTACTAGGCGACATAAATAGGGTGATTTTGTGGCTTTAGCAAATAAAATATCTAAACATTCCTTTCAGCTGTATTTAACATGAGTGTATACTAAAGAATTTTTTTTTTTATATAGACAATCGATAAAATTTCCGATAAAAATTCGTTTGCCTTGATTATATTTGTAATATTATTCTCATTATTATTTTTTAAAAAATTTAGACTATAACTTAAGAACAGTTTACACCATTTTTATAAGCTATACACCATAAGATACATTTAAAAATTGTCTTAAAGGTATACCAACAATTTTTTTTTATTTGCTAAAGAGTTTTAGAGTTATGGTTTAAACTTTTCATAATTTTTAAAAAAATTACAATAATTATAATTTTTTCGCTACTAATTACCCAATAACTACGGAAATGTTAACTGGACAAAAAAATATATATAAATATAACAACCCAGCAAAAAACGTGGATGTTCTTCAAAAAGAGAACATTTTCACAACTTCAAAAGTGGAACAAAGTGCATAAATAAACGTTTTGAAGTCTTAGATAATACTTCCAAAAAAAGGGAAAAATAAGAGAATTTAGCGGAAAAAAAATTGTAAGAATTCTAACAATAATATATAATTGTTATAAAATGTAAAAGCATTTTATTATATTAAATAGGGCAAAAGTAGAGTTTTTATTAAAAAATTGTATAAACATTGTTTTAAGGTAAGTACTTCAAAATTAATGAAAAAGAAGTAATAACGAATAACTCCTTACCAATGACAAACATGGGTTAAAAAAAGAACTTCTGCAGCTCTTTTTCACCACTAAGTACTTCCTTCCAATGACAACACAATCATAGCTTTTTCAGTTCTTTTTTTGCTGGGAAGTTACGTTGCTACATAATGGAGTTTAATAAATCTTAATAGGAAAAGGCGATCTCGAGTTATACAAGTGTGACTGCGGAATTCCTTCTAGTACAAATATTTTTTATTTTATTTACTATTTTTTTTTTTTTTGAAGTAGGACGAAAAGATTTTTTTTGGTAATTTTTTCCTATTTTTGTGGGGAAAGCAATATGTAAAATTTAGTCTGGATACAGTGATAAAAACCTAACGAGTTCGAACTACTTGTAAATATGGCAACTCAAAAATTTCATGTTTCATATAACCATCTCCTTCCAACTCATTGCTTTTATAACTAGTTCCAATCAGTCAGTCAAATTAGACAGCTTTTGAACTTCAATTCGTACGGACGTGTGGTACGCATACTAAAAAAAATCTGATTAAAAAACACAAAAAAGAAAAAAAGTAAGAAAAAATCTCTACAAAAAAATGTTTTTTAATTGATATCACAAGTGAAAAAGCAAAAAATGGCATAATAAAAAATAGCACATTTTCTCTACTATCTTAGCCCCTAGACAACGAAAAAATAAAATATGATGATTATGATTTTTTGAATATAAAAAAGTGCGCAGAAAAAAGTTATCACAAAAAAGTGTTCATGAAAAAATGAGCTGAAAAAAAAATAGAATAAATTTCTGTTAAAAAAATTGTGGAGTTCAATCGAGTCGTGTGTAGAGGAATTTACTTTTTCTCAACGAGAAAAAAATTGTTTTTTTTCTTTCAACGAATTCTAGACGTTAGCGCTAGAAGCGCTGAATGCCAACGTCAGTAAGCGCCGCAGTTTTGCGTATGAAATATTGTATCTGTTAGTTTGTGTGCGAATGAGTGAGTTAATGTTTATATACATATATTTTTGTGAGTGTGTAATTAATTGAAAAAACATCAGTGGTATAAGAAAAAAAAAATAAGCAAAAAAAGTATCAAAATTAAAAGAATAAAAACAAAAATAATAAAGCAGAGTGGGAGCGGTGACGGTTATTATTATTTACCCTCTCCGCCTCGTCATTAAAAAAGCCATTATAAAATATTTTTTTTTTGGGTCTGTGTGTTTGTTTTGTTTGTTGTGTATAGTCAAGTGGAATTTTTTTGTTATTGTTGTTGATATGTTGTTATTTACTATATTTTATATTCTCCTTCTCTTCTCTTTCTCTCTCTGGTTGATTTAATTAATAAAATTAAATGAAATTTTCTACAGCAAAAAATGACTCTATAATATGATGATAAAATTAAATTCATCTTAAATTATTTGACGATTTTATTTGTATATTCATTCTTTTTAATCTTTTTTTAACATACACTCATAACACGACAGAGAAAAAGTGAACACAAAAACAAAAGTGCAAAAAACAAAACGACAGAAATAGAAACTTGAAAAAGGTGTCTTTTTTCTCAACAACAAATAAAATTTTAACAAAAAGAAACGATAACAAAACAACAACAAAACTATTATAATATTTATCAGCAAAAAGGAAAAATAATAAAACGTAAGTAAAAAAGGACTAAAATTAAAAAAAAAAAATATTAAAAAATGAGATATATTATTCTCCAATCTTATATTAATTGTAAATAAATGACTCATTTGTTACAAATAATATTCAATTATTTTTGCTTCCCAATTATCTATTGACGCATATAGTGTTTGATAGTTTATTATATATTCTTTATTAAAACTCAAAAATAATTTGGTAAACAATAAAAATATTTTTGTAACCATTGAAAAAATGTTGGAGTTCTTGTTGTTTGTCGATTTTTTTGTTTCCGAGTTTATATTGTTCCCTGATCTATTTGTACAAAATTTTATTGACGTTTCACCTTATAGGAGAGGTGAGCGGACCACGTCCATTTTTTATTTCCAAGTTTATATCGACAATCGAGCTATTAAAAAAATTTCGTTGTAGTACATGGTTTTGTTTAAGAGATATCTGTAATATAAATACTATAAACTTTGGTTTTACACTATTGTTTTTATGGGCTAATTGATTAATAAACAACAATGTTACTAACCGATTATTCATGTGGTAGAAATTAATAAATGTTTTGATACCATAATACTTTTTAACCAACTTTTTAATATAATTGGGTGATCCACAATGTCGTAAATTTCGTTATAACATACCATATTTGTGAAAATTTCAAAAGATTATATTATTATAAATATAGATACGGCCAAAAAAGGTCAAGAATATTTTTTTAAAACTTCTTGAGTTTTCGACAAAATTCAATGCAAAAAAATAAAACTTTTAGTTCCACATTATTATAGTGAATGATCATATATATAAATTATATTTCTCATATTTATAGAAAAAATTTATGTTTCTAGGAAAATCTGACTCTAAAGAATCACGACTTGATAAATATTTTTAACGATTTTCTTTCTGTTGCCGAAAAAATATTTTTCTGTTCCCTANAAAAAAAAAAAAAAAAATNTTTTNCCTTGAGATTTTTAATTGAAAAAAAAAAAAAAAAAATAATAATAATAATAGTAATAATAAAATAAAATAATAATTCTTCGTCATACAGATCTTTCAATTGCCACAATCGTAACAAATAGGGTCTGGCCAGACCAGCTCGGTAATTCTATATATTTCAATAAAAATCTTGGTGATTTCTTATATTATTGTGTTTGCATTTGTTTATTTTGTTTGCATTTGTTTATTTTGCTTTGCATTTGTTTATTTGCGCTTAAAACACTCGATTATATGAAAATTTCAAAAAAATAAGTTGAATAATTTTGTCCTAAAAGTATGACAACCATTAACTTTATAAATGCTGCTTGGTAGGTTTAAAATTTAATATTGATAGTTTTAAAACGTGAAAAAAATAAATTAATAAATAAAAGTCGCACTTATTACGAAATAACTCCAAAACTATTGACCTACTCAAATCGTGCATCTCGAATCTCGTATTTAATAAATCTCACAAGAAACTGAGAATGGGAAAAGGGAATACCATAATTTCTGAATATTGAATAAATAAAAAATATTTTCAAAAAAAAAAAATTCCAATAAATTGTAAATAAAATTTAATTATATCTAAAATTTTAACAGGTTTTAGTTATTCACTTGCTTTATATAAATATAAACCAAAAAATTTTGAAATGAATAAGAAATTAAAATTTTTGGTATATATGAAAGCTCTAGTCAATTAGGGACAAACGAATGCATTATCGTCCATATTTTTTTAAGACAATATGGGTTCCATGATTTTTCAATTGCAGATAGGAATATAAAGATAGATAAAATTTTTTAATTCTCTACTTTTTTATTCGTTATTTCTCTTTGATTCTTTATAATCCATTATATAATATACATGTGTGTGTAGGTATTTTTAAAAGCAATAACTAACAAACAGTTTTCATGTTTAAAATATTTCTATTGACGATTAATTGATTTTTATCAATATTTCTATTTTATTTTTTCGATAGAAAAATTACTATAAAAAATCACTTAAAGTCAATAATAATACGTATGAAGTGAATGTGTGTGTTTAAATTGGCAACAGTAAAATAAAGTGTCTGCTAAAAAAAAAAAAAAAAGATTAGAAAATAATACTTAAATAATAATTTTTATAGATTTTTAGTAATAAAAATACAAAATTACCACTTAAGACATCAAAAATAAATTAACAAGACTTCAATCATAATAGCGCCATTCAGTCAATTTTTGTTTGCTGCTAAGTATTAGGAATAATATAGATAATGATATTTTTGTGTTTTTCAAAATTTGTCTTTGTTTTAGAAAAAAAATGGTTTATAAATTAAAATAAAATATAAATAATAATGTAATGTTAAAAATTGAAAACTTACTTCAATTAAATTATTAATAAAATTTTTGTTTAAAATTTATTTAAAATTAACTTAACAGTACACAGTGGGGCAGAATCGAACAATTTGGTATAGAGGTAACATAACAAGTAGGTGTCCTCCTCAAAAGCAGAAGTAAGGGGGGCTTATATCTTTGATAGCTTGCAAAATTTTGGTTTTTGTCCGATTTTAAATTTGACAGAGGCTTTTAAAATTTTTAAAGTAGAATAATTTCGGTCTATGAAAGATATTGGTTTCAATATTTTTCTATAGAATTGAAAATTTATTTTTGTATTTTTCTAAGTAATTATTTAAAATTTTTATAACAAATTGTTTTCTTGCAATTAGAGACATTAACGCAATTTTCGATATGAGATAGTGAAAAAATAAATAACATAGATACTTAAAGTAAATAAATTTCTTTTGGTTATAACCTGGATCTTCACCCACGGGAGGATGTGTATATTGGTTTATTGGAATTATTTTATATTTAAAAGATATGTGAAGATACCTTTCAGAAAAGTATTAAATATTTAGATATACATGTATGTTCTTGAAGAAAATTTAAATTTCGAAAAAAGAGAATGTAGACACTTTTTCAACCAAAAAAAAAAAATAATAATAATAATACAAAAATTCATTTTCCTTTTTTATTTTCAAAATTTTAATTAATTTAATAGATAATTTTATTCCTCAATTAGCTAAAGAAAAACTAATAAAACCGATCGGAAATTCAGGATCTACAACTTGCAAAATTGAGGTATCTCTTAAATATTCAAAAACAAATAGCTCTAAAATTATAAAATTGATATAATTAAAATTGGAATAATAACTAATTATCTGTTAAAAAAATGATTTCCTTTCTTTCCACTTTAAAACTCTATATTATTCATAAATAATTTTTTTTTTTCAATAATTTTATTTGTCAATTGCCAATGTTAATTCCCTAGAATAAAATATTCCAGAATTATTGGTGATTCCCCTACGTGAATTCATTAATAATAATGCTAACGGCAATTATTAACAAAAAATATATCTGCCTTCACTCACTTTTATATTTTACTATTATTTATTATTGTTGTTATTGTTTTTTTTTAAGCCTACAATCATTATTATGAGTTTTTTTTACATTTCTATGTACACTGATTTATTATATTATTTATTAGCTCTTAATATTATTATTATTATTATTATTGCTCCACTTCAATGATCATTTTTTATATAAGTGAGTAAAAACAAGTGTTTAAATTTTGTTTATTATTACATTTATATCTTTTTACTCTCTCTTAAATTTCATTTTATTTTATTTTTTTACAATCTGTTTGTGTGTAACAAGTGTGTATATGTGTTATTTTTTCTTTTCTTTTTTTTTTTTTAATTTAATAATTTGTTTTTCTTATGTCTATTTTTATGTATAAAGTGTTACCAGGTGTGAGTTATTTATTATTTATTTTTTAAATTTGTTAAATATTGTGTCTAAAAATTATTAAAAATTTGTTGTCTAGTTTTAAAACTTTATGCTGAACACGTCACTCATTACTCAAAACAAGTTTAAAAAAACTTGATGATTAATTGAAAAAAATTCTTTTGATAATATTGAGTTTTTAGATATATATTAACACTTAATTTTTTGATTATACATAATAAATTTTTAAGAATTAATTTTTAGAGTCTTGGTGACAAAATTGCAAGATTTGTACAAGTTAAATTTATCTCAAAAAATATATTGTAGTACACAAAAAAAAAAAAAAAATAAAATAAAATAAAATAATTAAAAAAAAAAAAAAAAAAAAAAAAAAAATAAAATAAATAAATAAAATATTTTAAATTCTAAATTTGTAATTAAAATGTATACTATTTTAAGTGTAAAAGGAGCGTAACTTGATGGTTTAAAAAAAAAAAAAAAAAACTAATTACTACCATCAGTAATGTCATTAAAACTTATTTTCGGCATCAGAAAAGAAGATGACAATAATTTTTTCTGTGAAGTAACTAGATTTATTGGTTTTAAACAATTTTAAAACAAAAATATTGTATTATTTCATTATAATTTTTATTTATTTATTTTTTTAACAAAAATTAATACGTAAAAATTTATAGAGAACTTAACCGTATATACGTTAAATGAACGTAAAGGCAGTGTTAGTTAGTTGTTAATGTCCCGTGATATATTTATTGACATTGCTAAAACGCAGAGTTATCACAAATTCTTTTCCAGAAACAGTCTAAAAATGCAACGCTGATTAAAATTAAATAAGCCAAAAAGTTATTTATTTAAATTATTCGAATATTTCTTATTTTAACACAAAACCCTTACACCTCAACAACCTGTGGTGCTGTGTAAAAGCATTATGACAGTATAATGCTTTTTTACTGCTGCAAAAAATTATCTAAAATTTTTATTTTGTTTTATTTTTCTTTTTTAATTCAGAGAAATGCGTGTAGATTCATCATAACAAAGGAATGTTTTTGTATCTAGAAATTGGATGGACGACAAATCAATTTAAATAAATTGTTCTCAAATACATAGTTTACATTAATTGTATAAACTACAGTACTGCGACGAACAAAATCAATAAATATTTGGACTATTTTAATTAACAAAATAAAAAATTCAAAAACTTCAATATTAAAATTCAACGACATTTTCGTTAAATAAATCTTCAAAATTTTATGAATTAAATTGTATTTTTTGCGAAAAACAAGTGGTCTTTAACCATTCATGGCCATAGTAATGTTTTTTTATGGCATTGATTTAAAATTATTTTTATTACATATTTTTCATGATTAATTATTGACATTTTACATAAATATCTAATATGGCAAATATTTTTTATACACATAGATCATTTTATTATGCACAGTACTGTTAATAAATTCAATCATACAGACATACGTACAAAATACACAAACTTAAAGGAATTTCTGTGGGCGTTATTTTTAAGAAGAATAAAAATAAAATGATGAATAATAGTTTTACGGACTGCAAATTGTTGGTTAAATAAAAGCGGTAGATGACAAAAAAAAAAATCCGGTGAAAAATTTAAATAAACGGAAATTGGAAAGAAATTGAAACACTATAATAACAAATACAGGGCATAGACATGTTGCCGATTGCTGATCAGGGAACCAACGATCGACTTTATTTATTTCTTCGTTTATGTTGACGAAAATGAATAACAGAGAAATGCAAAATAAAAATTAAAACTTGTTGATCTTCTTATGATTACGTATATAAAGAATAAAAAAAGATATATTGACAGTCAAAACAGAAAAAGAACTCTGACCAAAAAAAAAAGTTTTTACTTATAAAAAGGGATTGTTTTTTGTTTTTGTTATTTTATGTTGTAATTATGATGATGATGATGGTGTATTTATAATACAAAAACAAAATTAATAAAAATAATAATAATAATAATAATAAAGAACAAAAACAAAACGGTTAATGGGATTGGCATATCATTGTCACGGCAACAACAACATCCACATCATCAACATCAGCAGCAGGCGCACCACCACCGATACAGCAGCAGCAACAGCTAAATCAAGTTTAGTATTAAAAGCAGCAGAGAAAAAAAAAACAAAATAGAAACAATAAAGCAACTGGTGTTAAATCTCACTCAATAAACAAAAAAACTAGACATATAAAAAAATTAAAAGAAATTAAAGAATAAAAAAATATACACAAATACAAAAGTGAAAAAAATAATCTTCGTAAACAAAAACAACGACGAATGATAGAAGAAAAAATATTGAAAATGCGTTAAATAACGCAAAATTAAATATTCTTAATTGTTGCTACTCTCTCAGTTTCTTATTCACATACTCATTATTATTTCTTTTTCTGAGTTGTCTTCCCTTTACACACTCTTTTCTACTTATACACTTTCTTCTTAGAATTTGCAAAATTTCCAAGAAATTTAGCATAGAAAAGCTGTATAAAAGAAAAACACAAATTAACAACTTTGCAAATAAAGATGACAAAATAAAATAAATTGTATACCAACAAACAAAACAAAGAAAAATGCTTGGCAACGTACTTAGAATAAAAAAAAAAATGCTGAGAAAATGTTAATGCTAATAAATACGAGAAAAAAATGCTTAACAACCGTCAACGACGGATGACTATGGCAGCAACAAATAACCAACCAACCATCATTTCTTACGGTCTTGTTTAGAAAAAAAAACCCTTTGAAAAATAAATGTATCTTACTTGTAAAGATTTAAATAAAGTTATGTCTTTCATTAGCTGAATATCTAAAGCACCATAGGTGGATTGGGGTACTATTATGCGTTTAAGCTAATGTTTGTAACACAAAAGCAAAAAAAATTGGAATCATAACTTAAGGTATATCAAGCGAACACCATTAAGTGCCTTAAAAATTATCATTAATTTAATAAAATTTAGAATACACTTAAGTATGATTAATTTCACAAAGATCAGTCCGTAATAGATTCCCAAATGAATGTAGACTTTTGAAAAGAATTTGAATATTTATAAATCATAAACACAGTACAGAACAAAATAAAATCAAAGAACAAAATAACAAACAGTTTTATTTTTTACAATATTTTATTTGACATCAAAAATAGTTTTTCGAAATTATACAGTTACGGGCAAAAAATAGGTAAAAAAAAGTCCAAAGTTTAAAAATAGTTTACAAAATTTTTTGAAACTTTGCTCTTTTTTAATGTCGACAATGATATTAAACATTAGAAAAAGTTTAGAATTATTGTTAATCTCCAACTCCAAATCTTATTTTCACTTCCGCATCCGAACACAGAAGTGAGAGCAACTTTTAAGCGAATTCATATTTCTTTGAATTTTTACAATGTTTACAGAACGCATTCTCAGAATTTTTAAATTCAGAAACCACTCCTTTCAGGATTTTCGGGTATATTTTTCCATTTTATATTGTTAGTTGACTATATACAACAAAAAAATATTTTCTTCACACATATAAATTTATTCTGTAGGAAATTCTACTAACACATACAAAGAATTATGTTTCTTTGGCAATTGAGTTAGGCTTTTTGTGAAATTCTAGTTGTTTTCTTTGGTGACTAAGCAAAAGCACGTCAACATGTTATTGTTGCATTTGTAGGGATTTACTGAATGTAACTTTAACGCGTTTGTTGTTTAGTAATATTAATTTTCTACGTAAGTGTACAAAATATAATTTTAAATTAAAAAAATAACAATGGCGAAATTAATTTTTTGGTGGCTAAACAGGTATGAAAATTGCTAAATTTAGCCATTAAATGACTACATTGGCAACACTGTTCTGTAATTCGATTCAAGTGTCAATGCAATGAATACTTCTTTAAAATTCCTTACAAAGTTGGATTTTAGTACTTAAATTAACAAATAACAAATGTTTTCTTTGTATTTTCTATTGTCTCTTTTTTGTATTTAGTATTTCCATATTAAAAAAAAGTAAAACTAAATATTTTTTTAAATTTATATTGTTTCCTATATTGGCAACATTACATTTGAAAGTAAAGTAAATCAAAGATCTAAACCACGTAAGTCAAACAAAAAACGAGGGAAGAAGGTATAGTCGGTCAAGCCCGACCATATAATACCCTACACCTTTGACTATGTGTACAAAAATTCGGAAAGGAGCCAATTATGGGCCTTTACTTGTGTTAAGTGGAAAATAAAAAATACAATTTTACTAAGATTCACATGTATTCATGCACTTTTTGGTGATTCCCGAAATTGTGTCTTATATGGGAGCTATGGTCAATTATGGACCGATCAGCATGAAATTTTGCACTGTCA
>MINK01172033.1:3181-32154 GCA_001735545.1 Phormia regina
TGCTATGGCCAATTATGAACCAATCTTCGTGAAATTTGGCACATGGATTTATGCTTACATTTGTTTTAAATTTCATTAAAATATTTAAATTTTAAAGGTATTTTTGAGTGTTAAAACTTTATTCCGAGAGAACATTTGTATAGGGGCTAGTTGAAATAATAGGGCGTTCATGACCAATATCAATAGACTGGGTCCTTGTACCAAAAAAATCATATGTACCAAATTCCATCAAATTATCTCTAAAGTTTCGACCTGTACTTTTCGCTCAAGCTTTACATAGACTGCCATCTATTCAGCCTACCAACCAGACGGACGGACATGACTAAATCGACTCAAAAAGTGATTCTGAGTCGAACGGTATACTTTAAGGTGTGTGTAGGAAGATTTTTTCTCTGCATTACAATATTTTCACAAACACAATACCCCAACCACCTATGGTGGTGTAGGGTATAATAATGTATGTATGTATTTACGTATATATACAAAAAACAACAATTGTGTGTATTTATATTATTTTTAATTTTTAATTTTTAGTATAAAAACGGAGTCGCTAACTTGTATAGGAGCCAGGAAAGTCGACAATAAATACTATTTTTAGGAGTACCTTCGGTTTTTGGCGGATATCTCAGTTATTTATCAACTGATTTTGCTCGTTAGCGTTCTTGCATGGGATTTTTCATACAGTTTGATGTAAAAAACATATAACCGATAACTGGTTTCTAACAAACAGACGGACATATTTATATCAATAAGGATCCATAATATATATAACTTTTGGGGTCATACATGAATATTGTAGAAATTACAAACGGAATGATAAACTTATATATACCCTTTACACCTGAGTGTATAAAAATAGATTAAATTCTTTGCGTTTAATGGAAAATCAAAAAAAAAAAAAATCAGTATATTTGGAAAGTAGTTTGTCTTTGTTTTACATATATAAAGAACAGGTACAAAATAGGGTTTATAAAATCGACTTTCGAATAATCGAGCACTCGACTTTTTGTTGGAAAAAGTCGAAATGGCCTATTTGGCTTGAAATTTGTGGAGAATTTGACTTTCTTGTTGCCATATAGTCCAAAAGTCGATAATAGTCGGGAAAAATCGAATAGTCTAAAATTGTCGGAAAAATTCGAAAATAGTAAGAAAAAACTGAAAAGTCGGAAAAATTCGAAAATAGTCGAAAAAAAATCGTAAAGCTGGAAAAAGGCGAAAATAGTCGAAAAAATCGCAAAGTTGAAAATAGTCGTTAAAAATCGTCGGAAAAAGTCGAAAATAGTCGGAAAAAATTAAAAAGTCGAACGTTATTTTATTTTTCTAGTTTCAAAAGAGTGGCAACATAACATATCCAAATGGCGCAAGTTCAGTTATTGACTTTAATCTGCACATAAAACAGGTTAAGGCGAATTTAATAGGACGTCTTTATATAAATAGCTGATTATTATTTTTTTATCGTTGATGTCAAATTACTCACAAAGGCACACGTACTATAATTGTTTTTGTTTTTAATGAAATTTGTTACTAACACATTCTTAGACTCATGTTTTTTTGACAATCGGCTTAGGTTTTTGACAACTGAACTTCATATCTATGTTATAATCTATGGTGTAATACATGTTTCATTTCTTTCACATATACATAGTCGGGGTTTACACACAACAATATTTCTTGCTCCAATTCTTCCTGTAGACGAGAAAGGTAAAGAGAATGTAAAAGTTTCCTCTTTCTTTCCAATAAACTCAGAATTGAGCCAAGAAAAATTGCTGTGTGTGAACCTGAGCATAATAAGCATATTAAAACAAATTGAGCCGAAAGAATAAATGTCATTTTGAGTAAATGAGCTATTCAGCTAAAAGAGCGAAAATTGAGCTGATAAACCCAACTCTAAAAACTATGATATAAAAAAATTTTGTATTCACCTCTTAGCCGGCTATTCAGATCTCAACCGATTTTGAGCCGCAGATAATTTAGAGAAAAGCCGCTCTTTGACATGCATTCATGTTAATGTAATTCTTTTTGTTTTTTTGCTGGGCTCAACGGCGGCCCCGAGCCGCCGTCACGAAATTTTCAACTTTATGTGCCGCTGCCGTAAAAGAACGAAGTCCCTAGGTTAGTATTTTTTCAAAAATATTTTACGAATTACCTAATTTTGGGTGGTGAAATACAATTGCTTGTGACAATCGTTCAAAATAAAAATTTTATTTTGTCATCAAAATTATTTATTAAGTTATTTATTTTAATTCATAGTAATATAAAAAAGCCCTCTTAGGCCAATAAATATATATTACAAAGTTTTATTCCTGAATAAAGATATCTTAAATATTAAATAAAAACTATAAAAATCAATTCCATTCATATGCATTACACCAATTCAAACGGCTCCCCAGCCAGAATATATAATAATTAGTAGAATATTGTAGAAATCATATACGAAATGACAAACACATATATACCCTTTACACCTGTGGTAAAGGGAATAAAAAGTCTACACCTATGGTAAAGGGTATAAAAAGTCAAAAAATCGAAAAGTCGACTTTTTGTTCAAACTTTAAAACCCTAGTTTTCAAATAAATAAAATAAATGAAGCGCAGTTCTTGTGTTCAGTTTTCGGGTAATAGTCGACTTTGAGTCATCGCCTTCGGCGATACTTTTACTAAATCCGCCGTCGCCGTTAAAGGTTATTGGCGCTGATCTCTGTGGCCAAACATCTTGTAAAATTTTCTCCGAATTGTTGAAGTACATTTCTGTGGAATTGTAAAATCAAGTTTAAGTAATTAAATAAAAACACAGAGGTTTTACTATACCTAAAAACACTAATTTAAAAATGCTAAAAATAAAAGAAAACTATAAATGATAAAATATGAATAGTGTTTAAAAAGAAAAAAATATGAATGTATACTGAAAAAAAAACAACGTAGACAAAGCACCCTCATAAAAAGCAGTAAAATCGAACAAAAGCAGAGAGAAAAGCTAGCTCAGTGGCTGCAGCAGCAGAGAAGTCGACAGAGATTTGTATAAGCTAACAACATTATATTATTGCAAGAACGTAAAGTAAATAGAAAGAAAGAAAAGTTTTTGTTGTGTGGTGGCTCCAACAACTAAAGTGTAAGAAGTTTGTAGTGTGTGTTGTGTTGTTAAAAAAGAAAGAACAAAAAGAAATAAAATATTTAACGACCTAAAAAGTTTTTTGTTTGATCGAGAAACTCATTACGAATTCTAAACATGGACGATACTAGTATACAGGACAAGGAACGCTATGCTAGCCGCGAAAATCATTGTGAGATTGAGCGTAGAAGACGTAATAAAATGACAGCTTATATTACGGAACTATCTGATATGGTACCTACTTGTAGTGCTTTGGCTAGGAAACCTGATAAATTGACCATATTGCGAATGGCTGTTGCCCACATGAAAGCTTTACGAGGCACAGGTAACACTAGTAGTGATGGTACCTACAAGCCCTCTTTTTTAACAGATCAAGAGTTGAAACATTTGATTTTGGAGGCTGCAGATGGTTTTCTATTTGTAGTGTCTTGTGATTCAGGACGTGTCATATACGTGTCCGATTCGGTTACGCCAGTATTAAACTACACCCAAAGTGATTGGTATGGTACAAGTTTATATGACCACATTCATCCTGATGATCGCGAGAAAATACGTGAACAATTATCTACCCAAGAATCCCAAAATTCTGGGCGTATTTTGGATTTGAAGTCAGGCACAGTTAAGAAAGAAGGACATCAGTCTTCCATGCGCTTGAGTATGGGTGCTCGAAGAGGTTTTATTTGCCGAATGCGTGTAGGCAACGTTAATCCGGAATCAATGGTGGCAGGACATTTGAATCGTCTTAAGCAACGTAATTCATTGGGGCCATCCCGTGATGGCACTAACTTTGCTGTTGTTCATTGTACAGGTTACATAAAAAATTGGCCGCCTACTGAAATGTTTCCAGGAGTACACATGGAGCGTCCTGTTGACGATGACATGCATGGTTCCAATTGTTGTTTGGTAGCTATAGGACGTTTGCAAGTCACTTCTACGGCCTCAAATGATATTTCCAATTCGAATAATCAATCTGAGTTTATAACGCGTCATGCTGTTGATGGCAAGTTCACATTTGTGGATCAAAGGGTTATGAATATATTGGGTTATACTCCTCCCGAATTATTGGGAAAAATATGCTACGATTTCTTTCATCCCGAAGATCAGTCTCATATGAAAGAAAGTTTCGAACAAGTTCTCAAACAAAAGGGACAAATGTTTTCTTTAATGTATCGTGCCCGAGCAAAATCTGGAGAATACATTTGGCTGCGAACACAAGCTTATGCTTTTCTCAATCCCTATACCGATGAGGTAGAATATATTGTTTGCACCAATAGCTCAAACAAATCATCACTACACACTGGCACGGGTGGACATGACAATAACAATCCCGAACAAACGGACCATGTTTACGTAACACCAGGTGTTGATTATACATTACAAGCTAGAAGGGATGTTACCCCAACTGCCGGAGCACCGGATCCCAATATGTATGGCACACATAACATGCTAGCATCTGGAGGAGCTCCGCCACCACACTTGACCCAGGCAGCTACACAACCACCACCAAATGTACAAAGACCAGCTTCTACGCAAAATCCCATACCATACACTTACGACACTACCCATTCTCCCTTGTCGTACAACACAGCTCCCGGGGGACCATCACCCAATACAGCTCACATGGCAAAAATACCCAAAGCTAATACTTCACCAACACCACAAACAAATAATTGGCCGTTGAGACCACCGCCGCCGCAACAACAACAACCAGTCACCGAAGGCTATCAATATCAACAGTCCAGCCCTGCTAGATCACCCAATGGCCCAACATATACTCAATTGAGTGCTGGTAATGGACGTCAGGCGCCCACATATCAAACGACTCCAACAAATACGGCTCCGACTGCCATGTGGGATTGGCAAAATGCCCAACATGCTGCTCATGTCGCCCACCCACATCCAGCAGTTCATCCTCATTCCCATCCTCATGGTACACATCCGCATGCCCATGTACCTGGCCAGGGGCCACCGCAACAGGGTCAAGAGATATCCGATATGTTACAGATGTTTGATCAAAGTGCAGCTGGAACATTTGAAGATCTTAATATAAACATGTTTAATACACAATTTGAGTAAGATGACATACTAATAACAAATAGTTAAACGATTATGCACAATTGGGAATCGAACAAATATAATGGCAAATATAGCATTTAAGTACTCTATATAATTTCAAACTAACATTTAAGTGAAAACATTAAAACAAGCATTGATATTTGATTTTTTACGCTTTGAGTTCAAACAAAAACACACATTTAAAAACAAGAGTTCATAAATATGATTTTTTTATTTGGTGTGAATACAACATAGATCCATACATACATATGTATGTATTTTATTAAACAATTTCGCCAATATATATTTTTTATTAACACACGGAGGTAGCAATCATTGTCTTTAATATTAAATTTGTATAACTACTTTATAGCTAGAAGATATTATAAATATAATAAATTACACGAAACTAATTGTCTAAAAAAAGAGTAAAATGAATACATACATTTATCAAAACTATATACATATACATACGCAATTTTAATAACATTTATGTAAGTTAAATAATACCATTATGTAAAATTAAATCTTAAATATATAAGAGATTTTGCATTTTTTTCTTTTGACAAAATTTCTAAAATGTATTGACTTTTATTTGGGGAAAGCTAATTTGTGAATTCGTCTTCTCTAATGAAAAAAATTCCCTTCTTTATAAAATCATTAAACCCATAAAATGGTAAACTTTATAATTACTATAATCGGTCTTCTTTCGGCAAATTACAAAACTTTAGCTGAATATTAAAATGTTTATTTATCTTTTGTTTTAAATTTCGAATTTTTGGAGAAATTTTTAATTATTAAACATTTTTGGTGTTCAAGAATTTATTGTGAAATTTAGATTTTTTTAATATGTAGTAAAATTTTAAGTTTTTCAAATATACATTTATTTTTATTATTTAGCTGTTATTTGTTCATTATATTATATTTTTTGTATGTATACTCCCATAGTACTGCATATATGTACTATATTGACAGATGAATAGAATGGCTAATAATGACCTTAAATGTTTTTTGATATCTGCATTTTCTTTTTGCTGAATGCGCATTTAACTGTATTTTTATATATGTTGCTTATTTGGTTATTACAGTTTTTTATTCAAAAGCAATAATATTTGTTCAACAAAAATATCTGTAAATGGTCATATAGTTAAATAAAAATAAAAAGACTGTAACAAGTCAAAAATATTTTTTTTTATGATTTTTTAATATACATTTTATTAAATATCAGAGATGTTTGAAATACAACAAGAATACACAACTAAATTTTTATTAATGAAAATTAAATTTTAATAACTTTTGTCATAGAATATTATAATAATAGTATTTCATGTCTTTCAGAATTTTTAACAGAAAAAATATTTCATTAAAATTTTTAGCTATTGGTTTTTGATTATTTATCATTTTCACAATTAGCGTCATTTGCATCCGACGTCAAATCTTCCTGATTTTCCATATTTTGTAGATTTCTTAATGCGCGCTTATAATCACGAAATCTCGGTCTTTTAGCTGCTACTGAAAGTTCCGAATCACTTTCGCTAGTAGTGCCACATGTACCAACACTTTGCAATTCATCATCATCAACATCACTGCCAGATTGGGCCAAAGCAGCTTCTTTTCTTTTTCGGACATTAAGCCAAGCGGACATCATTTTATTCATGGCAGGCTTTTGTGTTTTAACTATTTCAATGGGTTTATTACACAGATCGGTTTTGTTGCGTGAGTTATTAACGATATTTGAAACACGATGCCATTGTAATTGTGTAGTTGGACGTAGTGTGGCTAAAGCTTGCTCATCTGAAACTCTTTTGAAATCCAGCCAATCCTGAAAGATATTCATTACACATTAACTAACAAATTAAATATATTGTGTCTACTTACATTAACTTGTTCTTCAGTTTCTAATATAGCCGGCATTCTATGGTGCAACCAGGACATAATTTTAGACGATTCAAAAGTTATAACGGAATAACTGTAGATTTTATCGCCATTCTCATCTTCCCAAATATCGAATAATCCTGCCATTTTTAATAAATTTATATCTTCTGGTTGCCAAGTACTACGGTCGTAGATTTTAATGTCTTCCTTTTGTGGCATATATAAAAGATGTGCCGCTCTTTCTGAAGGCTTAGCCGACTTTGTCGTTTGCCATTCATAGAAACCTTCGCATAAAATCACACAACGCTGACCTCGCTTAAAAGGTCCTCTATATAGCTTTGATTCCAACATATGTTCTAAGCGGCAATTATTAGTAGTTAAACCATGTTTACGCCAATCACCCTTATGCCAGAATGGTATCATTCCCCACATCATTGGTACCACAATGCGAGAATTTTTAATGTTTTTGCTATCTTCTTCATCATAGAAGTGGTCAGTGGAGACTAGTACCGGTGTTATATCAGTTGGTGCTATATTGTAAGACGGACAATATTCACGACCACAATTATATTCTAAACGATACTCTGGTTCAAGTTCATCTTGCTCTTCCTTTGCAACGGTGTCTTTTGTTGTAACATTTTGCTCTCTTGACGCTTTAACATATTTTTTGTAACGACTGGCTCTCGTTATTTCGTTGGGTTCTAAAGTTCTGCAAATATTCGTAAATAATTTTGGGCTGTTTTTATGTACAATAAAAAATGATTCTACTTACAAACAAGTTCTACCACACATTTTAAATAACAATTGTTAAACAAATGTAACTTCAAGAACTAACCACCTTAATATTAAAATGCAACTCTGCGATAATATCTACCTTGAAAAGGGAATGGACAATTTAGTAGTATTGAGTTTTATTAGAATTTTAAATAAAATTTTAAAATAGAATGAATGAACATATGGAGACAAGTTAGCATAATATTTTTCTGACTTCTTGCCTTTGGATAAAAGGTATTATTTTGTTAATAAAAATTAATTTAATATTTTCTATGTAATAAAGTACTTTTTTGTTTAATGCGCAACGACATTTAACAAACTCAACTATCCAGCCATGCTTTTAAAGCAATACGATAGCGGCTTGTAGTGAGTGACATTGGATTGTACTGACTGCAACAAAATAATTCGAAAAAGGTTGAATAAAATTAAAGTTATTAAAGATGGGTGATCGTTATAATATTCATAGTCAATTGGAACATTTGCAAAGTAAATATATTGGAACTGGACATGCCGACACCACCAAATATGAATGGCTAACGAATCAACACCGTGACTCTTTGGCTAGCTACATGGGGCATTATGATATGCAGAATTATTTTGCTATAGCGTTAAATGAAACAAAAGGACGGGTGCGATTTGACCTTATGGAACGGATGCTGCAGCCTTGCGGACCACCTCCAGAAAAACCAGAAGAATAAAATTAAAAAAATACCAGAATAAAGAAATTAGTTTTATTGAAGATGGGAAATTTGTTGTATATACAAGAAGTCGATAACATTTTTCGTAGACAGAGATGCCAGATGATATTTTAAGCAACAGGATTGTTTTATGGACTTTAGAGAGCCCGAAGGTTTTTTAATTTAAATAATTGACAAATACTCTTTTATAAAAACAACGAATTTGGTAGATATTTCAATTACATATGTCAAAATTTAGGCAATAACTAAATTTTGACATATGTCACTATATAGAGCAAACAATTGAAATCCCGTGATCTGGTAATATTTTAATTTTTCCGAATATTTCTGATTAATTATTTTTGACAATCTATTTTTTCATCAAAAAAAGTAAAGATATTTCCTACACATAGCTAGCTACAAGAGTAATATACTTTTTCATCTTTTCGGTTTTTATACACAAGATTTTCAAAAATATCTCCGCTGAGTGTTATGGCGGCTTTTAATGGGTTAAAGTAGTAAATGTTAGCAGATTTGTAAATAAAAATATCTATTATAATATAAATCAGATTTGTTTAAAATAATTAACTATAAAATATTTAACATCGTTCAAATTGATGATGATGTTAATTGTTTAATGTTTGAACACGGTTGTTAAAGCAAATGTTGAAAAATTAATATTAACATAAAATTGAACGATTTATCATTGACATAACAATGCCAAAATGCTATGAACAGAAAATGAGAGAATATAATGTTATAGCATTTTGACATTATATGCAGTAGTTTTACACTAACCAAATTCAAGTAATTTTTGTTTTTGTAGATGTGCGAGTTCTAATTATACTATGGGGTATACTTTCTAATTATACCATGATTTTACGTGGTTTATTATGATATTCAACTGAAATGTTGACGTTTGTTTTGATAAAAATTTCTCTAATGTAGACTCAACGTTATGATAGAAAAATCTCTCGTGTAGATCCTTACGTAAAAAGTTTTGTTCACCTCTCAGCCGATTTTGAGCCGCCGCAAACAACTTTAAGAAAAGTCGCCGCCGCCGTTAAAATCATTCGGCGCAGGTCTCTGACGACAAATTAGGAGAAAAACCACGAAATCGTCTCGAAATATTACAGAAAAAATATAAATTGTTTTATTTTTACTTCCAAATTTTTGTTAATTTATAATTTAAAAAACTCAAGATAACATAAAAAACTTCAAAACAATTTTGGTACATTTACAACACATAGAAGAAGTACGTGATAATTGAATAAATTTTTTTCTAAGAATATGCAAAAAAGCAATAGAGTGTGAAATAGAAGAAAAAAAAAATACATAGGAAAAAAGAAAAATTTTCACTTGTCATGGCAATTTAAATTGTAAAAGGAAGAGAAAGATGTCTTGAAAATAAAGAAAAAAGTTTTAATAATTAAAATTAAACAAAAATATAAAACGTTATTCAAAATAAAAATAATTTAATAAAATGTGTTAATGTTTCAAATATTAAAAAGAAAAGCATAAAATTTGTTTATACCGTAAGCAATAACTCTTGGAAATTGTTAAAAAAGTGCAAAAAATTTGATTATTTAATAATTGTTTTGATGTATCTGTGTGTGAGTGTGGAGCAAACAAGAAAAAAGTATAACATTTTTTTACCTTCGCGGGATATAACGTCGGTGACCCAACCAACCAATTCAAGTTCGTTTATGCACGATTATATTGAGCCCCCTTGCATTTTTAAGCGCATTGTTGTTCTCTTTACACCAACAAAAAATGTAGCCGTTCATTATATTAATTATAAAAATGAAAAATTTTAATACATACTTTAATCTACTGCGCCCTAATTTTGTCTATTGTTTAATTATTTTTTTTATGTGCAGCATAAGAAAATTTATTAAAAAATTAATAGGCAATATAGAAAATCCAGCAAATGCATTTATTTTTGTTTTTACAATTTCTAATGTCATCTCTTTTCAACTAATTAGAAAAACAGTTAAACAAGAGATCTTCAAAATAAAAATATAATTAATACAAAAAAGGGAGATACAATTTAAGCAAGAACAATTAAGAAACGCTAAAACATGTTATGAATTTTATAACATTGTTAATATTAAGTTTATATAAAACATTTTTCTAACATTATTTTTATCTCTATGAATTTAATTAAATTTGTTTATTTTTTTGGTTTTTTGTCTTGTCATTTTGTAACATAAAACGAAAGGTCTTCCTTCGTCGGCTGTATATTTTTGAAAAGACTACGAGCATTGCGTCAGTGATGTCTACTTAAATAAATATTAGATATATAAGATATTAAATTTATAAAAACAAGAGAAGAATATTGGATATTATTGTGGATAACTTGTTCATTCATTTTAATAATTCTACTTATAAATGTGTAATAATATTTAAAAACAAAATATTTTTATTATTTTTTAATTCTATGAATATAAATCATATTAGAATTCAAAACTTTTAATATATATAAGTTTTAAAATTACTTTTGGATCTCGAAATACTAAACTATAACCTTATAGGAAATATTCTGATGGTAACAACCTGTTTTAAAGTCTATCCGAGAAAAACATTCCCATGCCGTTTGCATTTTCTAATGATTTTAAACATATTTAAAATATTTTTATATACTGCTCAAAATATTTAAACATTTATGTGGTATACTTTTAGATTTATTTATGGTTCATATATTTCAAGAAGATTTCAAGTTTCTGAGTCCGTAGATATTGGAGATATTAAACCTTTCCGCTATATTTTTTATACAATAAATATTAAAATTTTTATAACATATTTTATTTTTTAAATTCCTATTTGAGAATGTCAATTGATAATATTTGTACCATATTTTAATATAAATAGCTTTTTACGATATAAAATGAATTGATGGTAAAGATTAAGATGTCAATTGAAAGTTATAATGGTGAATTTAAAAAAATAATATAAGAATGATATAAATGTTTCATAAACTAAACTTATTTTAAATATTTCGAAATTTTTTTCGAAATATTTAAAATAATTACTTAATTTTAATAAACTTTTTTATAATAAACAAATGTTTGCTACGAGATTCTCAAGAAAATTCGATTTTCAAAGCCCTATAACTTAAAAAATATTAAAAAAATTTCACCGATAAAAGATCTATCAATAAATCGGAGCCAAAACAAGTTATTCTATGATTATATGAATTTCATATTTAATATATATTAAATCAATTGTTATATATATATCCCTTAATTTCATTAATATAAAAGCGGCATTATTTGACGCTTTTCCATTTATTCGAAGAGCTTTTTCAATACCAGCGATTTATTTTTCTTTAAAATGTAGACATCACTTAGAGAACGTCATCCGAGAGAATCAAAAGAAAAATAATGAAAAAATATATTCATACTTTTTTCTTTTTTGCACAAACATAAAGTTAAAAATATCGTTGTTTTATTGCTCGATATTTTTTTTTTCTTATGAAAAAAAATTTACAATGAAAATTGCGCTGCATTTTTAGTATTAAACAAATGAAAAGAAAAAAGAAAATTTATTTAATTTAGTCAATAACAACAAAGAGATTTTTTCATCAATTCTTTTGTGTGTGTGTGTGTAATTTTTTCAAAGTGTCTGTCTTTTTTAATTCTCATGTTCTTATATTGTTTTGCAAAAAATTTTCGTATTTTTCATTATCTACTTTAAAAAAAGGTAAAAACATGTCAAATAACATTAATTGCTATAAAGAAAATCCGAAAAAAGAAGAAATAGTGATTTTTCTTAACAAATTTGTTAAAAAAAATTCTTATTAGATTTGTGAAGAGAAATTAATAAGTTATAGTATTAATAAAATGCATTTTATAATGAATTATTTGTGAATCAGTTTTATTTATATACATATGTATATATGTAAATATGTACATATAATATTTGTATATGAACAATTTAAATTGTTTATATTTGTGTTCTTTACAATCTTAAAAACAATGATTTCATTGCGCATCAAATATTGTAATTATTATTAAATTTGTGACATATTTTTACACTATAGTAATTACGTTTCGTAAAAACTATAAGATCTATGTACATACATACATATGTATGTCCTAATGTAACAATAATAAAAAAATTTGTATTTTTTTAATAACTCCATTCTGGGAAAAATCATTTGGCAACAAAATTATTTCCTTACAAATTTTATAAATAACACAGCAAGGAAGAAGTTGGAAAGAGCTAAACAAATTTGAATTACTGTAAATAAATAAATAAATATACACTGGAAGAATGTCGAGGGGGAAAATCAGAAAATAGTAAAAAAAAAAGTTGATTTTAATCGGAAAGTCTAGAAAGTTTAAAATATATATTAAAAATTTTAAAATCTATTATTTAAACATTAGAAAAAAATTACCTTTTCCAACTACAGAATTCTATAGGATTCTGTTATTGTATACCATAAATCTATTTAATTTTTTATTAAAGTAGAGGTTTCAACATTTTTTAATTATTATATTTTCAGCCTTTTGTTGCTAAAAAGAGAGTTAAACAATTAACAGCCCCATTCATACAATCTAGAAAAAACTCTCCCTTAAACTGGAATAAATAAGAAAATAATTGTTATAAAAAGTTGTTTTTATTTTCGATCGAGTTCCTGTTTTAAAAAAAACGAAGATTACCAAAAAAACCAAACACAAAAGTAACCCCTTTAAAAAAAATAGCCATTTGGTGCTATAGGCAAAGCCTTTTATTCAAATTGAGAAGAAAAGTAGACGTGTCAATAGCATAACAAAACATTTATTTCCAAACTAAAGAAAATAAAGGGAGGTAGAGGAGGCGGTGGATGCGAAGGAATTATAATTGAAAACTATTGAAGTTTTCGTTACAATATAATGAGTCGTCATGAAGGTAAACACATAATTAAATTGATTGTTTAATAAATATATTTAAATTATTTTTATATACCACAATCGTTTTCGATTTATATTTCATTTCACAAAAAGGTGTCAGCTGCGATTCATGTCTTAAATCGAATTTCACTGGTCGCCGCTATAAATGTTTAATTTGCTATGATTACGATTTATGTGCCGATTGCTATGAGGAGGGTGTCACCTCAACGCGCCACTTGGTGGATCATCCAATGCAATGTATTTTAACACGTTCGGATATTGAGTTGTTCTTTGGTGGTGAGATGCTCAATTCGGAGCAACCACAAAGTTTTACCTGTCCGTATTGCAAGAAAATGGGCTTTAGTGATGCCACACTATTGGAGCACGTATCATCGGAGCATACGGAAACCAGTTTAGAAGTGGTATGTCCAGTATGTGCTGGCCTGCCAGGTGGTGAACCGAATCTAGTCACAGATGATTTTGCCGGTCATCTATCACTGGAACATCGTACTGGACCACGGGAATTGATTTCATTTTTGATATCCTTTTTCTAAAAATAAACATATATATTAGTGTAATATATATTTATTTATAGCCTTTATAACAGTGTTTTTGTTTCCAATTTGACAATAATTGGAAACTTAATTTTAAAAAAGATTTTTTAATTTATTTAATTATTTCAAATTTAAGTGGTATATTTAAAATTTGACACAGTCGTATATATAGCATTTTTCTTTTAATTTTATTAGCCTTGATAGTTTTTTTATGGTTTTTTTGTCCTTAACTTCTCTGCACGACGAACCATCAGCTATACGACATGGTGGTGGAGTACGTCGCATACCAGGACGTACACTTGGAGGCCCACGGGCTCGTCGTTCCAATATGCACTTTAGCTCTTCAAGCGGTCTCTCAGCATTGTCACCCTCGGGACGAGAATCGGTTGATCCGATTGCTGAATTACTCTCACAATTGTCGGGTGTAAGACGTGGCGGTCCACCCACTTCACAGCTGCAACAATTACAAATGCAAATACAACTGGAGCGCCAACAAGTGACGGCAATTATTTAAATTTATTCTGCAATTTAATTGAACTGTTTTGATTGTGCTAAATTTAAAACTTTTTACTCATTTAGGCTACACGTCAACAGTTGGAACGTTTGCCAAGACGTGCCCATCCTTTGGTATCATCATCGAATTCAAATGCAACTATGGCGGAGGTAATCAGTGGTGCTGGATCGGGTTCGGGCAGTGGAGGTGGTGGTCTTATAAGTGGCAGTGGTAGCAATGTCAATGGGGGCGGTGGCGGCGGCAGTGGCTCGTGCCGTACAAACGAATGGTCTGTGTCTGCGCAACATCAATCGCAGCAATCAAGTCTGGCTGCAAATGCTTTGAATACTAGAGAAGTAACGTTGAATTCTAGCAATTATTTGACTTTCAACGATTTCGGTTTGTCACCACAATATTCCTCCTTTCTACAGCCTGGTGGCAGTGGAATCAGTGGTAGCAATGGTAACAGCATGCTGGGCATGACAATTGGCTCTGGTAGTGGCGCAAATGCTGGCTCTAGCGCCGGTGCAGCAGGGAGCGGTGGAAATGGCGCTGATGGTGCACAATCGCAATTCTTGCTCACAAAATATATGCAACCAACATTGAGCGATGCCGAATGGGCTGAAATTGGCCGAGAACGTGCTGATTGGTAAGTATATACATATGTAGATAAATAAATGATTTTCTTGCGATTGATTGTATTCTTCCTTTTCCACAATAGTTCAAAATTTGTGCAGGCCTTATTGCTCTCAACTTTATCTTGTTCTTCGCTGGAACTTGAAGACGATCATGAGAAGCGTGCAGAATCCCAGGAGACCACCAACAGTGATAATGTAAATAATGAAAAGGCCGCGGCGGCAGCAGCTGCTAACAGCAACAACACAAACACAGCCAATGATAGCGAAAATTATGTTGATAATGATGTGCGAGAAACAATGATGAACAACAATACTGCAGATGGTTCAGGACAAACTACAAATACGACAGGCAGTGTCGGTGGAGGTGGTGGTGGCAGTGGACGTCAACAGGTCCATCAACAGCAGCAGACTTCGCCTGAAGATTTTGTTGTCGAAGATTTAAAACAACAGCAGCAACAGGCATATTCAAGCAAAAAGAAAGTTGCTAATAGTGCAGCTGGCATTAAGCCAAATAGTGGTGGTGGAGGTGTTGCTGGTGCCACAACAGACAGGGGTGGTATCGAAAGACGTGGTCGTCCACCACCCGCTTCAGCGGTAGGTGCAACTGCTAGTGCTACCGGATCAACACAGTCGCAACAGCAGCAACAAGGTCAACAACCACAAAAATACAAACAGAGTGCTGCCGCATCTGCAGCTGCAGCAATGTCGGCAGCAAATACAAATCAAATACCCGATACTAGGTAGTGCTATCATCTCCATAGACCCGCCAAATCACTACAACAACATAACAACAACATGAATTACAAGAATAAAAACAAAATCAACAACAGAGAATATTGCTGCAAACAGCCGCAATAACAATATTCTTCACTCTTAGCAACCAATTAACTAAGAACAACACAACTGAACAGAACCGATTAGCAACAAAACAAAAAAGGAACATCTTTACAGAACCTAAAGCACATGTAATGAATTATATCGTCGCCTCTGTGGTTTTGCAACAAAAGAAACACCGTCTGAAACAAAACTATCAAATGGCCTGAATTCTCTTTTAGTTCCATTTGTGCAAAGAATTGTCTGTTACATTATTTTTATGTTTCATTTCATATGTTTCGCATTTGGAACTGATGTAATCAATACCATTTGATGGTTGCTGTTTGTTTTTTTTTTTTTCTCTCTAAATGTTTTGACGATTTATGTTCTTCACAAACTCTTTAACATGTGCATGCACAGCAGAAGTTGCAACAACATAATATTCGTTTATTAAAATAAATATAATATTATAACTATTTAAAAAATTTATATAATTATAAAAAACAAAAAGAAAAGGAAAAAACTCTTATTGTAATCATAACACTAAAAAATTGATATATATATTTTTTTTTTTTTTGGATGGGAATTTATAAATGTAAGTAATGATAAATTTTAACTAAATTGAAGAATAGAACATTATTAGTTAATTACTTTTTGAAAAACCTCTTCGAAATCCTAATTGATAATAGTACACGGAGTACAGAATTGTTTAATAAAAATATTAATTTGCAACGCCCACTTCTTAACAAGATAATTAATATTAATAAGTGGATTAAGGTGTTGGGACAGTCGTTTTCCAACTCTATAACATGATCAAAGCCTTCTTCAGCGTGTATATTATACTTTTTGAAATATAATAACTTTAACAAAATTTGGCTATTATGTTCACCTATTACTTTACAAAAAAAAAAGTATTTGGTAATTTTCACTTTGAAACCGCTTTTTTGAAAAAAGTAATAACTCCAAAACGTTAAAAGCTGCTTGATTGAAGATTTTCAATTTATTTTCAATCCGAATTTTTCACTAAGAAATTAAAAATTTTGTAAAAAAAAAAAAAAAATTATTACATTTTTATGGTGAGCGGTAAATAAATATTAAGTTGGACAGTTCTTTTCGAAATCTACAACATGATTAAAATACACGGGGGTGTTCCTTATATATTTTTATCTGTAATGATTGAAAGAAAATCTTGTTCACTTATTACTTTACAAAATTATGATTTTTATTTCAAAATTTGTTGCTTTGGAACAGTTTCATAAAAAAAAAAAATAATAAGTGCGAAACTGACTGAAATTTTGCTTTATTACAGAACGAGATCTTAGCTAGTGTGATAAATTTATTACATTTTTCACTATGAAATTCAATATTTTTATAGAAAACTGTTATATTTTGATAAGTAGGTGTGGCAGTGGGAGTCTATATATGATTTAAAGAATATCGAAGTGACTTTGTGTTTCTATAAATAAATAAAAGGAATATAAATAGAACAAATAAAATAGTAAATTCTATTAAAAAAAGTGATATACAAAAATAAATTTGTATAAAATTTTCTTAAAAGTAATTTTTTGGAAAAATGTTAAATAATTTAACATTTTTATAAGATTTCACATAAAATAAATATTTTGATGAAGAGGAAAAGTTCTATGAAAAGGAATTTCTTCTTTTATAAACATTCAATTCTTCGCAAAATTTCGATATTTTAGTTAAATTTCAAATATTAGGTGAATTTTTCATTAAAATTTTATATTTTTTGAGAATTTTCAAATTTTTAAATAAATATTTAAAATTTATTTTTTTTTTTTTTACTTTTTTATTTCACTTATTTGCAAATCTTCGAAAGAATTTTATTTAAAAGAATTTATTATTCTATGTTATTTAATTCTATTTTAAAAAAAGTGTTGGATTTAGACAAAATTTTCAATAATAATTCTTATATTCATAAAACAAATATACAAAACTTTTTGTAATCCAATTAAATTTCTAAATCTTAAAGCTAAAATGAAGATATACTTGGCATATCTACATCTAAATCTTCCAATGACATAACAGCCTGATGCAGGCAAAAAAAGTTTTCAACACATTCTTTAATTACGAATTCATCTGAAAAGAAAGAATATCAAGAAGAATACACATTAAACATTTTCAAAATCGTTATATACCTGGATATTGATTTTCCATAACAATACTACGTGCTAAAGATTTGGCCAATTTTTTAAACAAGAAACGATTGCCAATTAAACCATCACGCATGGGCTTCATGAGATGTTTAACCACCCAAGGTGATATACGTCTAATGCAGCTGCCAACCAAAACTTCATCCAATTCTATGCTAGGACTGCAGGGTGTAAATTCATCATCGCTATCTTCTCCAAATAGTTGGGAAAATTTCCATTTCATAATATCATGCCAACGTAAATCTTCTTCAATAAGTCTAGCTAAACATTCGCTTAATTTACGTCTCTGCATAAATAGTTCACAGGGCCAAATACTTTTACTTAAATCTATAGACTTGGGTAAATCAATAGATGTTGTCGGTTGTAGTGTTTTCGGTTCTGGGAAGCTGTTGAATATTTCGTTTGGCGGGTTTTCAACATGACTTACTATTTCTGTGTCTGTTTTGGTGTGACTAATTTTTGCATCTTCAATTTCTTTGAGTATCTTACAAATCTGAGGATCGTCCGGCTCTTCATTAGGATCAATACCAAAAATTTCATCCAATTCAGTTTTTTCCTCGCTAAATAGACGTGCCAATTCCACAGCGACGCTATCATTTGAATTTTCATTTTCCACCACCAAATTTGTAATACTACATTCAACATTATTATATTCTAAATGAGGTGGCTTTGTAACTGGAGATATTGGAGTTGTTGGTGCTGTTATAACAGAAGACGATGCTGGACTAAAATAAATTTCCTCCTGTTGAGGTTTACAGTAATGAACATGCTGATGCATGTGATGACCACGATAAGAATTGTGTTCGTTTCGGTGGTTTTGATAGTGATGTTTGTTTTGCCTCTTGGACATTTTATATTGTTTATTATTTAAAGGATACTTTTTTGCAATATCATTAGATTTTTCTTTTTGTAAATGTTTTTGAAACATTTCAATCTTCTCATCTAAAGATATTATTTGTTGATCGGAGTCTTCTTTTTCATGTAATTGAATTTGACTTTCGAATTGTTCATTACAATGGGAAGTTCTTTCTAGAAGACCTGCTTCTGTTTGTGTTTCTTTGGATAAATTTAATAGTTGTTTATTGCTTTCGTCTTTTGATTTTATACATTTTTCCAAATGATTTATTAACCTTTTTTCCTGTGTCGTACGCCTAACTATTGCAATCTGAGAGGTGGAAATTTCAAATGTTTGGTGACATTTAAGAAAAATATTTACTTTTTGATTTAATTTTAAATATTAATAAAATTTCAAATTTATGATTTTTTTCTGAAATGTTTATTTTTGGTTAAATTTTTAGATTTTTTGCGTAACTACGATTTTATTGTGAAATTTTTGGAATTTTAACCGATATTCATAGAATTTTGAGTTTTTATGAATTTTGTGAAATTCTCAAAATTTGGTGGATCGAACTTTAAACAAGTTGCTGTTAATTAAGCGCAGAATAATTTTACTATTATTTTAGGCAACATTTGAATCGGAAAAGAAAACGCCATTAGTAAAATTTTGCAATAATACTTAAAATTCGTTATACAATAAAAAACAAATCTGTTAATAATGTAGAAATTATTTTTTGGACATATTTGGTGGTGGCGTTATTTTTAGGACAAATAATCCTTCGACTAATTTTCTGGTGGAAGTAACTTAAAGGACAAACAAGGAATTTTTTTAATAATCGTTATTGTCCTTCAAGATAATACAATAAAAAATTCAGTTAATGATATGGAAATTGCATTTTGGACAGACTTGAATGTGTCAAATGATATTAAAATGTTTATTAGATTATTTATATATGAATGAAATATAAAGCAATTTATATTTAGGCGATAAAGAAATAATATATAATTTTATATAAAAAATCCGTTGAATAAATAAAGAAGTACATATTTTTTACACGTTATTACATTGTTAGATTTTGTTACACAAAGAAGTGGAATGGGGTAAAAGTAGATTTGTTAATACAAAAACTACATTTTCTGAAATTGTTAGTTATTTAAATGTTTTTTAAACTTACAATTTTAATCATGGCTTTTTGATAGAATTTTGCTATCATACAAGCCTTTACAGCTTTGTCCTCTAACAGTTCAGCTGTTTTCTTAATAGATTTTTTACATGTTTCCTCATCGTAGTCCTGCTTGTGGATACCATTATTTTTGTTGTTGTTAAAATTGGCATTTAGCAAATTTTCTTGTAATTGTTTTTCCAAATAATTTAAATAGTGTTTACGCACCTAGAATTCAATAAAATTTAATTATTACATTTTACTTTTTGTTTTCCATATATTATTCACCATTTCGGTTAACCGCGTTAACTCTGTATCCTGGCCATTCTCATACAATTCATGCAATAATTCTTTGCTATTAATATCATCATCAATTGCTTCATCTGCCTCTGTATTCATGTTGCAAATATAAAATATTAATACTGATGGGAAAAATCTCTATGAACTTATGTTTATTCTATTAAGAATTTGTTTTTGCTCTGGTAAACAAACAAGCAGAGTCCTGCGCCGAACAATTTTAGCGGCGGCTATTCTAAATAATGTCAAAGGATTTCGTGGGTATCGACAACTGGGCAATATTAAGCAACTTTCGTAAATATTTATATAATTTAAATTGCTTAAAAGTTTACTAAAAAGAAATGTATAATTCTTAATCTCTGGTAACTGATGATCACTTCTCCAAACGTTACTTTTTGAAAGATATTAAATTGTTTGTAGCTTCAATATAGTGATTTAATTCAAACGTGGCTTATATTTTGATTACCATTTTCATAATTTAAGGTAGATTTAATGTAGCAATTCAATTCAATTTCATGTTATAAATCCGATCAGACGTTCTCATACATAACAAAGATTATCGGTAGCTTTGTACATCTTTATATTTTATTATATAAAATTTTAATAACAAAATAATGCAACGATTAGGTTTTATGCGTTGCCTAGTTGAGCCTTAAATTTCTTGGGAATACGGAGACCCATTTCCTAATGGGGACAAAAAAATTGCTAATGTACCCCGTAAAATATAAGAATATTTTGTAAAAAATATTTTCAAATATGTTCATTCTCGTTAAATTAAAATTTTCGTAATATATTCAATAGTTTTATTTTAACGGTATCTCATTAAATACTATTTACATGTGCATTCATTTAATCCTTTAATTGTTCAAATATTTTGGTCCTTAATTGGTTAAATTAATTTTAAAGGCAAATAAACCATCAATATATCTACAAATATACTTTCCAGCTAGATTTTTAGCTTTAGTTTCCTAAAAAAAAAAAAAAATACTCATTTGAAAAAATTGTTTTTTTTATTGTTTTATTTTGACTTAAGTCCGACTCTTTGGCAGGAGTACATAGCGTGTGTTAGTAAAAAAGTACCTAACTCTAGGTGTGTGTTAGGAATAAAAATATTAATGTATTTGTGTTTTTATATTTTTTTACACACAGAGTTTTATAAAGAAGTTTTAAATTTAAATTTGTTTGAATTTTTAATACAAAAATTTAAACTCGAAGAATTTAATTGTAAATGAAATATTTGTCTTGTGTAAAATTGAGCGCTTTTAGAAATGAAATTGTGCTAATAGTGCGAGAAAAAAATTTAAAAACCTTTATTTAGTGGTAAAGTTTCGATGTATTTTTCTTTGAATTAGTTCTCTCACAACTCACACAGTATCCATATATGTGAGAGAAATTTTACTAAAAGAGAGTCGGACTACTTTGTTTGTTAACCCTTGTAGCTCGTCTGAAAATGTGTGTCCACACAAAGTTTGGAAAATAAACTATATCTCATCAAAAACCCAAAGTTTTTTCAGTGTTTTTAAATTTTTTTGAAGATATAAATAATTCGACAAAAAACAAAATTCCGTCTCACATCGGGAGAGAATCGCTAAAAATTTCAATTTTAATTTTGTTGCAATAATTAGTTTTTTAACTGCAAATTCAAACAATAAACTGTATTGCTGCAGTAAGATGTCATTCGAGTTTTTTTTTCTTTTATTTCATAATGAGTCATATAAAAAAGTAATAATAAACTGAATAACGTTGATTAGAACGAATGTAATGTAAATAAAAATAACACACAATAAAATGTTAGTTTTTTTTTACATTTTATCTATTTATGTTTCTTTTTAACTTTTTTTTTATTTTGTCTTCAACTAAGCTATTTTATAATTAAATGTTTGTTAAATATATTTTAAACGTTTTCGAATATATGTTTCTTATAATTCATGTATAATGTTTATTTGCAAATCAAAACAATATTAAGGATTTTTTAGTTGAAATATGAAAAAAAAACAGATATATTTTTTCAAAAAATTAAACAATTAAAGTAATATAAAAATAAATTATTTTTTTTTTATTCTTACAATATCATGGTAAATATTAAAATAGCATCGTTATTCCAAAAATATATGTATTATGTATGTATATGTCTGTGAAACATTTAAATTATAAGAAATAAATTACATGCTGTTAAATAAAGAATATAATAAACTATTTGAAAATCGTGTGTCTTTATATCTTTTACACAATTTTGTTATTAATATGTAGGTATATTTTAAATTTTTGGGTGAAATATTGTAATTAATATTTTTCTTTTATTTAATAATTTCTTTCTTACATTAATATATAAATGAAAAACATCATTTTTAAGTTAGAATATTTTATATTATATCGTTAAATATGTTTAGCCAAAAATTATGTGACAATATATAATTAGTATTAATAATATTTAAATACAAATAAAAGAAAATCAATCATATCAATAAAAAAATATTATGTAAAAATTAGTTTTTAAAAATATTTTTTAAATCTGAAACAGAAAATATGCAATTATTGTATTGAAAATAAACTTATTTTGTTGGTATATTTTTTTAATCTAAAATATCCTTTTCTTACCTCCATTTTAGGGATTCTAAACGAAAATTCCGTTTGAATAATTTGTATATTAATCAAAAATATTTAAAAAATTTTACTTTTTCCATAAAAATTTGAATAACATTTCTGACGTTTAGAATCCTTAAACAGGCACTAAGTTTTTCTAAAATTTCTTTCCAAACTTAAATATTTGAAAAAATCTTATTATACATTGAGCGAAGTTTACTTTTTTTTATAATTTTGCAAAAATTAAACAAACATTTTAAATTTTTTACCACACAATTTTATATATTTTTAATGTCTCAAATTCTTAAAATATCTGTTCGAATTTCATATTTAAAGTTTAAAATTTAAAATATTTGCGAAATTTTTATCAAATCCGAATTTCGGTATATCTTAATATATAATATATTCGGTATACCTTAATATTTCTCTCATACATGCTATTTTAGTTGGAAAAAGTAAAGCAAATACAAAATTTAGTCCAAATCGACACTATCCATCTTTTCAAAACCAAATATATTTTCAGAACGTTGTTGCTGCTGCTGTTGTTGTTGTCTTTGACTAGATGAAGATGATGATGCTGCTGAATTACTAGTACCTGGTTGATCAGCATTATTTTGCTGCTGTTCTTGGTGTAAGGGACACACTGATGCAGCAGTAGGTATGCGATGATCATCGACATTATCCATATGAACATCATTATCATCTTCTTCGTCGCCATTGAGCGATTTGCGGCAAATGGGGCAAGTGCCATGTAAATTTAACCATGGAACTATACAGTCCTCATGATACAAGTGAGAACATGGTAGTTTACGTACCTTTTCATTCATTTTAAAATCTTCCCAGCAAACGGAACATTGTAATTTACGTTCAACTTCTTCGGCGGTTATGTCTACTTTGGGTATATCCTCAATTTTATCCTTGGCTAGGGGGGGAGGACCAGAAGTTTCCATTTGATTTAAAAGTTGGGTAACAATAGTATCTAAACCCTCGCGACCCCAAGCATAATCACCTAAATTTCCCATAAACAGCAGTTGAGAATTATCGAAAGGATTCATTTCTCCCGCTACCGCACCGCTTCCCACCGATATCGATTGCAAAAAGTCTAATAAGACATTGTCCAAGCGATCTAAACTTTGAGGTCGTACACGCCCACCTGCTGTTGGAACGGGACCCAAAGATACAATGCCTCTTGGTTGGTTGCGTATTGTACTAGGATTAATATTTATCTCCAAGTTGGGACCATTACGAGAGGCCAAAAGATTGGCTATCTGACCTCGTAAAGCTTCTAGCTGCTGCTCATCGTTGCCACCACCCATAAAACTAGCATTACTTGTACTGCTACCTCCACTACCGCTACCAACGTTGCTATTTGAAGCCGCAGCTGGTGGCAATTCTTCCACAAATCCTCCTGAACATATGGGACAAATGTAGTCGGTATTAGTATTAGGAATGTTTATTTCCTCATCGCACATATGACAATAAAAACGAGTTGGCACAGTGGGCCTTTCCTCAACTACTGCTTCAGCCATTGTTGTTAATTTTTTTGGCTTGTTGATGTTGCCGCAATGCCGGCTTGAAAATTAATATGCAGATGATGCTTCTTCCTCTTCTTTGCTGGGGGTAATTTGGTTTTCACCAGCACTAAAAGCAATTTCTTCTAAATTAACTAAAAAACACACTTTTGTTTTCTATATGTACTATGTATGTATATGTTGATCTTATTTTTAATTTTATAGGAGGTGTTTTTTTCTACTTCTATTAACAATTTGTCTTTTAGTTTAGCACACCACACTGTTTCTATAGTTTCGCCACTTGTCTGAAATTTTGCATAAGTCTTCTACTTTTCTTGGCAAGTTTTTCCTGACGTTTACTTATTAAATGTTAATAGTTTAGTAATTTTACAAAATTTTCCTTGTTTTTTCTTAATTAAATTTTGTATTTGTCAATGCTTTTGTGAAAAATTTCGATTTTTCTTGGCAAAATATTCTTTTTTGCAATACTCACTGTAGAGAAACAAGTCGATCGGATAAAAGTCGGCTGCGCGCCGCCGACGAGATACTTTCTTCTTTATGAGTTTTAGAAAGTATACTCGTACAAAAAGCTGTTTTTTTTTCAACGACATTCCTCGCGGTACTGTCAAATTGTTTTTGTATTCCTATGTAATTTTTTTTCGTGAGTATTATACTCTTCATCTCCTTTATTCTCTTATTTTCTGTTTAAATTATTTTGACATTGTGTGCAGTAGTTTTACACTAACAAAATACAAGGAATTGTTGTTTTTGTAGATGTGCGAGTACTTTCCAATTATGCTATGGTTTTCCTGGAAATTCAACAAGAAACATATTAAAAAGAAATGAATGAAGCAGAGTTTTATCTATTAGTATATAATTTATTGCAAACTGTTTTCCGATTACGTTTATTTTGCATCGCCACCGGCATCCAAAAAGGTCTCGGCATGTAACTCTGAACCACAAACAGGGATCTGCGCTAGACGATTTTAGCGGCGGCGGTGTCGGCTCTAATTCGACTGAAAGGTGAACATAACAATTATTTATTTCCTAGTTTTCGCATCGTCTTATGGAAGTCCAACAAATATGCGTATTGTTTGTCTTTTCTTCAAAATTTTATGCATAACAATAAAACTTCGAATGGCAAATGATTTCGAATATATTTAATTACAAACTTATAGAAAAGTAATATAAAAGTCAGCAGTGTTTTCAACTCTACCAAATAGTTTATATGCCTTGGGAATACAAAAGGAGTACCGCGAGGTATGTCGATGAAAAGAATATTAAGGTTTTACATTGAATTTACCAAAATCGGCGGCTAATGAGAAACCGCCGACGGCTCGACTCAGCCGACTTAAAGCCGGTCGGCACAGGTCTCTGCCCACAAGTGCTGCTTTTTATTCACTAATGATTGATAACTTAAAATAACAGTATTGCCTGATTATACTAATTGTCAATTTGTATTTTTTTTTTGTTCTGATAACTTTTTACCTGCAGAGTTGTTTGTAAAGGTACTAGAAATTGAAGAAGAAACAAAAAGTCATCGTCTTTGGTAGTCCGCAAGCGGTATTTGTTTTGCAAAACTTCTTGTACAATTTTTTTTTGCAAAATCATTAGAATTTAATAGTTAAAATTAACAAACATGTCAATCTTGGCTTATAATGGTGGTTGTGTAGTAGCAATGCGTGGTAAGGATTGTGTGGCTATAGCCACCGATAGACGCTTCGGAGTTCAGGCCCAAACAATTGAAACTGATTTCGAGAAAGTGTTCCAAATAAATCCACGCATGTTCTTGGGTCTAGTAGGCTTGCAAACAGATATTCTTACCGTAAAGGATCGATTGATGTTCCGCAAAAATTTATATGAGACTCGGGAAAATCGCGAAATGCAACCGGCAAGATTTGCTGCAATGCTCTCCAGTTTCCTCTATGAACATCGTTTTGGTCCCTATTTTATTGAGCCTGTTATAGCTGGTTTGGATCCCAAAACAATGGAGCCTTTCATATGTAACATGGATTTAATTGGTTGTCCAAATGTGCCCGATGATTTTGTGGTTGCAGGCACATGTGGCGAACAACTTTATGGTATGTGCGAAACTTTGTGGAAACCTGATTTGGAGCCAAATCAATTATTTGAAGTTATTTCACAAGCCATGATTAATGCCTTTGATCGTGATGCTATTAGTGGTTGGGGTGCTACAGTGTATATTATCGAAAAGGATAAAATTACCACAAAAACATTAAAAACTCGCATGGACTAGAGGTGCAGTAAAAGAGGGGAAAGGCGGAGCTGGTTTTATAATCTTTTCTTTTTGTATTTTCAATTAAATTCCCAAAAAATGTGTCAGCAAAACGATTTTTTAAATGAAAAAAATATAAATTAAATTTGTTTTAAACAAATGTAACTTTGTTGTTTAATTTTTTATTTTATTACAAAGAAATGTTACTGAATATTTACTTAGAAATAAAATTCATTTTGCAATAATTAGACCACCTTAACCGAACTCCGATTTATTTGATTTTCTTGCGTTGGTAGTATTTTCATCGCAATTAAATATTTTGGGCTTTCAAAATTTAATTTTCCTGAGAAACTCGCATTAAAAATGTTTTGGTTATAAAAAAAGTTGATTAAAAGAGTTACGTTAGCGAAGCTGCTCTTGGAAATACCACAGTGGTGAAAGTCCTTTGTTTTGCATTAAAATTTGTGAAAAATTAAAAGTCATGTTTTTAAAACGTTTATATATTTATAATTTTTATATATTTTTTTGTTGTTATAAATGCGCCATTAAAATGTTTTTATTGATGCCTTAATATAAATTTTATTCTTTGTTCTTAATTGCATTTTATTACGAACTCCATTGTACGCTTTTAATTGCCATAGCTATAGCGGCTTCTTTTGTTTTGGCTCCACCAATAAAACCAGTGTGGTGCACAAAAATCAAACCTTCAATTCCAGCTGCTTTTGAAAGTTCTTCATCTCTCAATCCTCTCCAAGCTTCAGGTAAGAATTTACGTCCCAAAAAACTGCCAGGAGTGATTGGTACACCTGCAACACGCCAAGTTCCAGAGGTCTCCATAAAAATAACAAGTTTTGGCACTCCCTCCACTTTAAATTCTTTTTCCAAAGCACTCAAATGATCCTTCCAAGGACAGAACTTTTCCAATATTAAAATCTCACCACTTTCATAAACGTTTGTAGCAGTTTTCAACGCAGAGCGAACATAATCTCTGGCTTTAATCCAAGATGCACCAATTTCTATCACATACTCGATAAATTCCTTGCCAGCATAGGCAATAGCTTCTGCAAAGCGTGCATCTAAATCCACATTTAAGCCTTCTTCCTCCCAACTGGGATTGAATTTACTTACCCTTTTGGATAAATGAGTGGAAATTTTATATAAAGGTTCTTGGCCATCGGGACATATTTGTACACCATTATCTATAGCATCGAGTTCACTTATAAAGTTGGCATATATTTGTTCGAAAGCCAGTTTTAAATTTTCCCGACTGAGAGTTAAGTTGGCATTTTTCTTTAAGATCTCATCTATAACACGTTCTCCATAAAAGCAAAATACTAAACCGGCGCTACTTAATCTGAACGGAAATTCAAAATTTTATAACATTATTTTTTTTCTTTTGTTTTACTTCTCACCTACCTAATTTTATATTTGTCACCAAGTTCAGGTCTTAGCGTACTCATTGTCTCCTGAAATGACTTTTGGTGATGATCGTATAGTTTTCTCTCATGGTCAAACTCGCCACCCACATCAACTATAATATCACAATTTTCATGCAATTCTTTGTCGTTGCGTGAACGGAAGATGTTTGCATTTTCATATTCCGGCAATTGTTTCAACATAAAACAAGCTAAAACTTCATCACAATGAAAAGTACCGCTATGGGTGCCTATCGTCAAGGGAGAACTTTCAGTACGTAAACGTTTTGGGGTTATAGGACTTGTAGTTGTAATTGACATTCTAAATATATTAGCTAATTATAGTTTTACAATTAAAGTCAGCGTTTTTTAATTGTTAGTAAAAGTAAAACTTACACCTAGTTGTTTTTGAAATACTTGGTAAAAATGAACTAAGTGGTAACTTGCTGGTAAAAATGCTGCACATGTTTACCAAGAAGTATTTATTCTATGCCGTTGCATGACTACAGATAATTTTTTATTTTGATATTAAATCCGTCAAAATTTATTCGTCCCTATGAACAGTTACTAATAACATCAAACTTTATAAATGAAAAAAACTAAACAAAAATCTTCTCTGAGCGTCTATAACCTTATAAATCCACTTTGTTTACAGTGGATCAGTAAGTAGTGCTGCCAAATTTTCAAATGTAGCACTGAGGGACAGGGCACACTAAACAGGTATAATCGTCGAGGCAACAACTTTTTGTCTCTTATGTGTAATTGAAGTTAAAATACATTGCAATATCATAGTATAATTAGAAAGTATACTGTTTTACAATTTTTTCATTGATACACCTCGCGTTACTGTCAAATTGTTTTTGTATTCCCATGTAAATTTTTTTCGTGAGTATTTT
>MINK01172034.1:0-61672 GCA_001735545.1 Phormia regina
TTCGGAAGCTTTATGCAATTAAGTAAGCAATATGTTGCTTCCGTTAGTTGTATTGCATCCAAGTGAGTAAATTTTTTTTGCTGGGATATTTTAAATTCTCATGAAAATTTCAAATAGTGTTTAAACGTTCCTCTTACTCACAATGAAAAAATTGCCTCATGAAACCTTTATCGTATAAACACACAAACACAAATCGTGAATATTGAAACTAATTTTAAATAATGGGTTTGGTGTTGCCACTTACGTAAAGAGTTTATTAAATTTTCTATGGACACTCAACTAATAACATTCCCGGAACAACAAAAACGAAAATATGTTTTTTATATAATGTTTGACTGATTCATCATCCCACAGTCCAAATGGCCGAAGCTAGAGTTACGAAATTTGGAACGTGGGTAGGTCTCCCTCAATATAGATCCATTAAGATGGGATCGTACTTTTTTCATATTATATATTTATTGAAATATTCATATGAGGATTTTAATACGGGATACTACTAGAATTTAGAAATTTATTGGAATACAATTTTTGATACATCCAACATATAAACATGAAATTAAGTAAATATAGACCTATGTGGATAAAAATTCACAATAGTGGAATTCGTGGTACTTAAAGATATTTAGTATTATGAGTAAGAAATCAAGAGGAGGGACTTTTTCTAACTAAATAATAAATTTATTGTTATAATCTAAAATTTTATAAATTTATAAAAAGTTAAAGAAAAACTTAATCGAATTAAATCAAACCGGCAAAATTTACTTCTAATTGAAAAGTCTACTTCATTTATATCGCTAAAAGTTGGAAAAAGAAATCCACAAAATGATTATAGAATTAGCGTAATATATATTTACAGACCTATCCAGCATTCTTTTTTATAATTTCTCTAGTGATTTTAAATTGTAAGAGATCTTAATAAATATATCTTCACAAATACTAAATTAGTTTGTAATTCTTAAAAAAATAATAATAATAATTTAAAGACATTTAAAAATTTCCTATTATTAAGATAACTTTAAACTAACTTATGATTGATTTCCTTCTATATGTTACAAAAACATACTAGTTAATTGATAATCATGTGTAAGATTAGTTACAAGTATGATAACATAATAATAAACAATTAACACAATTAGTTAATATGATTTTCTAATATTATATTTTATTAGAATAGAACATACATGTGAACATATTTAATATTATCAATACCGCTGAGCAGCTAATTGGATTAAATGAGAGTTTAGTAATAAACACACAATCATTAATGTCATCATAAGTTAAAGCACAATACCGCTCTATTGACATATGCTCCTCATATAGTACATAAACATATTTACAAAGGAACTATATATACATATATGTGTATGTACATATATTATGTATGTATGTATGTAGATTAAACTCTTTCTATGTATATGTGTCAAATTAACATAAAATCATTGTTCAATCAGGTGTGACACCTTATAAGCAATATCTATAACATTCAACATGCAGAGAAGGGAAAGAGTATTACTTTAACCACCCCTATAAAGGAAATGTCGTTGCTCTTACAACAAAAATAAAATAATTATTGAAATGAGTCCATATTAATGTGTGAGTGTGTTTTTTTATGTGGTCGGTGTGTTATCTTACCTGAGAATATTCTAACTCTTCATCGCTGGCGTCTAGACTTTTGTGTTTGTTGTGATATTTTAAACGTCCCAGACTACCGGTGCCCATGACATAATGGGTGGTATTTCCGTTACCATTGCCCGTACGTAAACTTCCGCCTGCAGCACTAGTTGCAGCGGCAACATTACCCAAACTAACAGTGGCAATGCTTTGGCAACTACTACTTATAGGATTGGCAGTGGCCATAGTTATTTACTGTTATTAAGTTATTACCACTCAAGCCAGAAGATACAAGATAGACAGAGAGTCTAAGTTGGGATAGGATATTATAAGAGTTTAACGTTACTTTTTGTTTTCTATTTAGTTGATGTATGCAGAAAAAAATTAACACTGTTGATTTGACATTTGCTTTGGGTGTTCATATGTATGTACTGATACATAAGTACAAGTACATATGTATGTATTAAGCTCTGTATATACCTACAACAGTATATGCATATATTCAGACAGTGTGTTTTTTTTTTTCTTTCTTCTTATTATATTTTGTCTTATATTTCTTATAATTTTAAATATAAAAAATTGTGCTTAAAACACATCTTTCTTCCATGTATTTATTGATTTATCGCACATAATCCATGCGTATATATATATATGTATGTATGTTAATATATTTTTTGTTCCTCAGTGATTCAATTGATTAAGAATTTTATTATTAATAATATGTTTATTAATAGCAGTTGCCACCAATCCTCATATTACATTTGTTGTACTTGTATTATTATATAATAGTTAAACAATTTTAAAAATGTTATAATAAAAGTATATTATTTTTTTCTCCTTCTTAATTAAAACGAATATTGTCTACAGATACCGACCGACCGAAGTAGGCGATGAAAAATTTCCTTTACTTTTACAACATATTTAACTAATTTTTTCTTGTATTTTGTTTCTTTTTTTTTGTTTATGTTATAAAAAATATATTTTATATAATAAAATTAAATATATTTAAAATATTGCACTTATTATAATTAAAATTTAATATAATTTATCTAGGTATGTGTGTATTTTATATGTAGAAAAAAAAGGTTGATATTTTAATTTGTTAAAAAATACTTTCCGCTTTATTGAAATTTTGTCGTTTATTAGAGAGAGCTTTGTGTCCAACTGTTTTTCATTTGGCTGAAATAAATGGCCTGCCGACCTAAAACCACCACCAACAGTTTATTTATTCATACACTGTTGAACAGTTATTTTTGTGCATTAAGAGCAGTTAGAATTTTGTGGTATAAAATATTCTCGCGCGCGCTCTTTGTCTCTCTCGATTAACGGAAAAGGAAATTTTATATGCATGGCCATAACATTATGGCCAATGTAGCGGTTTATGGTTAAAATATATTAAATTTCTATAGCATACATTTTTGGTTTGAAAGCCATTACAAAAAGGTGTTTTTCTGATCTTTAAATATTTTAAAATGAAGTTTATAAACTAACTGTTAGATTATTAATAAATATAAATTAACACTAACTAAAAAAAAAAACTTTAATTTTGGTTTAATTATATAAAATGATTTCTTTAATTTAGTTTTAATTCCTATCATTTTTTAATAAAGAAGCACCGTCTCAAGCTGGTACGATTTATTTTGAATTTCTAAACACTTTGTGTTAAATGGTACTCTCATGCGGGCAGATTTATGTTAATTTTTTTTTTTTTTTTTTAAATATCTAAATTTGAATAGATCTGAGAAAATGTTAATTATTAGATGAATTAAGATTACTTTTAGAAATATATCGATTTCGGTTTATTCGCGAAGACCTCTAGCTTTTGAAAACCACATTTTTTGTCGTTTCACTCTGCACAGAGAATATTTTCTTTAATATTGTTCAATATGAACTAAGTCTATTATATAGAAACTATTAAAAACATAAATAAAATTCAATTGAAATTTGGGACATCCTTTTCCAAAGGCCCCATTTATACATCTTTTGGTATATCATTTTTGAATAAAAATCGTTCCTGAGTTAAACTGTGGACTTATTATGGTCTTAATATTACTCGCGCCAATGAAAATCCACACATGATGGAACCAAATAAACCAAATATTCGTCTTTAAGCGAGAATTTTGTTCGACCAATGTAATTGAACTTTAAGGATAACAAATTTCTCGTCAATAAATCGATTCACATTCACAATTTTCTAAATGTCAATTATTACTAAAAATACAGTTCACTGTCGCAAACGTGAACATTTTTTTTTTTTTTTTAGTTTTTAATTTTTACACAAAGAAAACAGATTAAACCGAATTTTTAGCCAAACGAATTTGTTCGTTTCCACGTACTATCTAAAAATTCTTTTGCACAGATCGAATAATTTGTTTACTTCCAATAAATAATATGATAAAGATTAGCAAAATTCAATTGGAAGAACTGAAATTATCAGTGATAGGTACTACACAGAAAAAAATATTTCAAATATTTTTTTAATAAAATTAATAATTAAAATTGTGTTAAAATTTAATTAAATTATTTATTAATATAATTAATTTTCTTATTGATTTAAATTTATATTTTAAATAAATTGCCAGTTCTTAAAAAATTGTAAAGAAAAATTAAAGATTTGTCTATAAAAATATAGAAATAAAATAAATTTAAAAAAATTCTTAACAATTTTCAGCTCATTATGTCTATATAAGAAGAAACAGTAATAATAAAATCAATTATTGTAGTTATTAATATTATCATTTTGATGATTGGAGCAAAATCAATTAATAATTAATTAATATTACAAATTCCGTAATTGAAGTCGATTTTTACTTTTTTCTGTGTACAAATACAATATAAAATTCGGTTCCCTCAACCGATCATATTTCTTAATTTGCAAAAAATAAATATTAAATAAATAACATAATTTACAATACATATATAAATACCATTTATTATATTCATAGATATCTTCTGATTGATTTCCAAAACGATAATAATTAGCACACTTAAAAAATAAATGTGTTTATTTCAGTATTTTATATGTTAATAATTTTTCTTCTTTATTTCTTTTAAAGAAGGAAAATTTAAATATTTTTATTTTAAAAAATGCTAAAAATAAATATTTTTATTACCATTTACATTCGTTTGTAATTGTTGAATTGCTTTATATTTTGTAATTATAAACGAATAATATCAACCAAATTTGATAAATACAGTTTAACCAATCGCAATTGGCTGTAATAACTATTTTCGAAGTTTGTATATCTCTTTTTACAACATAATTATTATTTTATTATTAATAATGTTGAGAATCCGTTGTCTAATTAATTTTTAACTAATATTTTAATATATTGTTATAGTCTATCAAATATTGATAGTAGCAACCATTTTCCAACTAATCTTTTTTCTGTGTGTACAAATTGGGAAATCCCAATTTTTTGTGTTTACCAATCGAAAACGTGAAAAAGCTTGGTAAAATTTAGTTCACGTTTCTGCGAGTCTACTGTATTTTTTACACAGAATACTTTTCCTCAATATTTCGATTTTTAACAAACACATTTGCTGCAAGAAATATCTTACTTCAACTTTATTTTTTATGCTTGCCCCAAAAAGTATGCTTCAAATCAAACATAAAATACATATATGGAAAATTATCATTTTTTTTTTTTTTTTTTATGGTAATGACATTTTAATAAAATTGGTTACAGATCTGAACTCACAAGACTTCAAACCAATACAATGCAAAATTTTAACATAGTAGGTTTCATTTTATAACCATGATTGTTGTTCAAAAGTTCAAAAGTATAGTAAAACCGATAAAAACTACTTAAGTTTTTACCATTCTTCTACAATTTTTGTTCGTGCATTTATACTTTTTGATCTTACTCAGTCATAAGTAAATCAATAAGCTTTGTACTTCTAGTTTGTAAATTTTTTTTTTTTATGTTCAACTTAAACCGTTATAACTTTCGCGACCCTCAAACCATATGATTAATGCGAACTGATTCTACATGCATTCGAGTCACTTTATATGTATACAAAGGAATTTTAATGTACCATCAATATAAAAAAAGCTTTGAAATTTAAAATTATTTCTATCTAAACAAAATAGAGTTTAAAAGTTTCTATACAATTATGATTAATTAAAAAAAAATCAATAAATCTGTATTTCAGTTGTAATATATATTAACAAGGAAAATAAATATAAAGAAAATTTACAGATATTAAAGAAAAGTCTTCAAATTAAGCAACATTTCGAGTAAAAATGTAATGTGTAATTCTGCAGCAGTCTGTTACATGGCAACTTTTAGTAAAAAATACCCATTTTGAACAATTTCCCAACACTCAGCTCTTGTATATAAACAGCTTAATTATAAGGGTTGAATATTTTAACCGTTACAATTAGAATTGTTTCCCTTGTAACCCAATTAAATTAAAGACATTTATTTTATTATTTTTTTCAAGTGTTTTTTTTTTTTTTGCTTTTTCTTTTAATCAAACAAAGTTCAGCAGAATTTATATATTTAGTTCATTTCTTTCTTGTTCTCTTCTTTTTTTTTCATCTCATTTTCTCTTTAACATTATTTTTTATTTTATAAATTTAATTAATTATTATAGATTTTATTTTATTTTTTTTTTTTTACTATTTTTCTTCTCAGACATGATTATAATAAATACATATATGACATGCTTTTATTTTATTTTTTCTCCATTTAATGTTTATATATATATATAAAAAAATATGTTAAAAATATTATCGAATAATTTACATTTACAAACTTAAACATCTAAAAAAAAAGAACTAACACTAAAAATAAAAATAAAAAGTGGGCATTTCGTGTGTAATGTGTTTGTGTGTGGTGTGGTGAGGTGATGGTTTTTGAGGGTGTTTTTTTTATGTGTTTAAAACTTAAAAAATACAATACATACAAATATTAACAAATGTTAATGTATTAAAAAATAATAATAATAATTAAATTATAATAATAAATAAAAATCTCATTTCTAGAGATTCTCAATACAATATTTTATTTTTTAGATAAACAATATTTTCAATTCAAAAATTAAAAAAAAGCTTCTTTTTTATTTATTTTAAATAACTATTGATAATGTTTTTGTTTAAATTGTTTTTGTTTTTGTTTTTAAATTTACAATTTAAAAAGTAACTAATTAATTATAATTACATTTTTGGTATGAATTGTGTGTATGTTTATATGTGTTTAAATTTATTTTTCCTTGATTCCTTCTAGCTTAACGCATACTATTTGTTTTTGCTTGTTTTTTTTTTTTCATTTCAAAATTGTTTTGAAAAGTATAAATTAAATTAAATTATAATTTAATTTTCAAACATTTGTGTGTCGAGTGTATATATGCGTGAGTGAGTTAGTGAATGAGTGCATGAGTGTTGAGTGATTTATATTTGGACATACTTAAGTACATACTTAAAATACATTTTAAATTTACAATCTTAATATTAAAACATCAAATGAAAATGTGAAAATTAAATTAAAAAGAAAAAACTAAAAACAAAACATTAATTAACACTTTGTTATATTTATAATACTAACAAATTGAAAACTCTAAAAAATTAAAATAATATAAAAAATAATTGAGGTTATGATTTTTTTTTTTTTTTTTTTTTTTTTTTTTTTTTTTTTTTTTAAAAAGTTTTTTNNTGAGGTTATGATTTTTTTTTTTTTTTTTGTTTTCTTGTTTTTATCTTGTTTAAAAAGTTTTTGGCTGAAATATTGTGGGCAATTTAGAAAGAAAAAAACTATTTATTCATGGGAATAATTGTAGAGCTGGGAGGAGTAGATCTTTAATAGCTACTTTTTTTAAAAGTGATTTTCAACAAATTTTTGCTTTTGATCGAGAGAGTTGAAACGTTTTGGAAGGAAACTTGGAAATAACTTTTTTTGTGGTGTAATTTGATCGTTATTTATCTGATTTTGAAGAACTTTGACAGAATAACATACTCACGAAGATAAGAAAATGGTTTAAATTTCATATCTATGTATTTATCTTCCAAATTCACTGGTGCATCATAAGTTAGAAAATTTACATTTATTTGAATATAAATAATCTATAGGCCACAAAATTAATAAAAGATTCATTTAAATTATTGGACCCGTTCAACATCAATTTTTAATAAAGCCTTTAGTCTAAAAATTATTAATATATTTGCATTTGCAAAACCTTTGTTATTGTCAATTATGGTAATTTTCCAAGAAAAATTAAAATAAAAATAAAATACAGATCTTAAAGTTTTCTCAGATTAAGAAGCTTTCATCGTGAAAGCATTAGAAAACTGCAACCTTTACAGACAAACAAATTATAACAAAATTTTTCTCGGTTTTAAAGGTTGACATAAATATGTGATACAGAGAACAATTTAATAGTCCTCTCAAAACTACTCTTTATTTTTTTGCCAAAGTTCGGTTAGTCACCAGGAATAATTTTTTTGTATGGCTGTGATTTAAATCAAATATTATTGGGATTTCTTAATTATTCGATATACTTTTTTTGATGTTAGGATATACAATTCAGATTAAAAAAGCAGATAGACATAGATCACAGCTTAATTGTTGGTCCGAAACTTTAATCTAACCAAACTCTAGATTACTTAGAGACAGTAAAGTATCGAACTAAGTTTCAAATCATGATCAAATTAACTAAGATATTATTTAGTATTGGCCATTTACTTTCTAAAAGACCAAGAAGTGATTCAGTAATACAACACATTCTTAATAGAATTTCTTAAGCAAATATTAACCTTAAATTTAAGCCAAATCTCTTAACAATGATTTTCTTTTTTAAGTAGGATTTTTTTTTCTTTTTTTCAAAATTCTTACTGCTTTTCTTTCACATTTTTCTTCTTAAAAAAAAGATACATTTTTATAAATTTAATTTCTTTGTCTTTAAAATACTATGATCAATTCATATATAATAATAAAAAACAAAAACAACTACATAAATACAAATAATAATTCGAAACCAATACAATAAAATTACAGTGAATAGTAGTGGTAGTAGTATGTAGTACAAGAAGTAGTTTAAATTATCAAAGGTGTGTATTTGGCCGTAGATTGCAACATAAAATCTGTGAATAAAAAATAACATATAAAATAATGTCATTAATTAATATAATTGTTTTAACTAAACTAACTAACTAAAACAAATGTCAAAAAATTAAATTTCTTATAAATAAAACATTATTAATTTTTTTTATTATTATTTTTCAAGCATTAACGGATGGATACCTTTCCCAATATTAATTTTTGTAAAGAACTTTATTACAAATATGTAATATAGTTGAAGTGTTGATTTCTAATAAAGTTTTGTAACATGAGAGATTTTTTTTTCGTATCTAATAAAATACAAACACCATTAGTTAGAATAGTTTATAAAACAAAATGCAGAAATTGTTTGTTGCTTTATCTACAGCCAAAAAAATGTTTAGAGATAAATGTTAATATCAAATAATTTTAAATTAAATTTTTCAAAGGATCAACTACAAACATATATATGTACTTAAAGAGAAACATCAAGAGAAAATATGTTTTGTTGAGTCAAACAAATTAATAATTATTAACTAATGCTATAAAATTTTTTTTTTTTGATAACAATAACAAAATATTAAACACTGGGTTACAAGACAAAATTATCCGTCATACAAAAAAGTAATATGTTTATCTCAATAAAATTATTTTCTCTTTTAACTATTGCTACCACTATTACAACTACTTATTTTATTCCACTACATTTATTTATTTATTTATTTTTTTTTGAAATGAGAAAAATAGCAGTTTGAATATTTAATGGATGGATGGATGGATGGATTAAGTACAAATATACAAACAAAATAAATAAAATTAAATAAATAAATAATTAATTAATTAAGTAAATGAATGAAAGAATGAATGAATGAATGCATGATAAAATGATAGTTAAAAGGAAATACAATAGAAGGCATCATTGAGAAATATTTTAACCATTTCCAAATAATATTTTTATTAAAAATTACTAAAATATAAATTTTTACATACATTATTCGAGAATTTTATCAATATTAAGTTTTGTTTTATAAAGTTTTTTTCCCCTTTTCTTTTTAAAATTATTATGCGTATAATAATAATAATAATATTTAAGTCTAAGTTATCAAATAAATTTAAAATTAAATTAAATAAAATTAGATTAAATTAAATTAAATATTTAATAAATTAACTTTGGATTTTTTCCATTTATACTACATGGTATGGATATTAGTATTTATGAGTGTGTATGTTTTTGTTTTAAATTCAAATTTCCTTGCAACATCTATGTAAATATCCGCCATTTTGAAGCCTCTTTTTTAAGCTTGGCAAATATTTTTTGCTTTATGTAAATGTGATTTTCAAATATATAATTTAAATTAAAAAAAAAAATGTTATAGGCGAGAATGAATTTCATAAATATTTATATTATTAATATTATTGTACTCGTTAAAATCTCTCTAAAAAAATATTTGTAAATTCAAAATTAAGTAAAAAAAAAACATTTTAAAAAAATGTTTTCTTCTCTCTCTTATTTAGTTAAATAAAATTTAAATTAATTTAATTTAAAATTACACTGTTTATGTGTGTATGTGTGTGTGTGTGTGGCATATAGTAAAAAAAACTCTAAGGAACAAAAAATTGTTAGTGCCCGCTTAGCGGAAAGTAATTATATGTTTAAACAAAAGCCTTTCTATAGCACCTTTTTTTCTTTAATTTTATCTTTAGTTTTTTTCAATAATTAAATTAATACAGAGTCTACAAGTATTTTAGAGCAATAAGTTTCAGTTTAAGTGAAAAGAAATCTAAGCGGTTATTATGGAATGTGGTGAATTTTTGTTTTTCGTGTAAAACCCCCTGATTTGAACTATAACTGTAAGGGTTTAAACTGTTTGTTTAGAGATTTATATAAAAATATTTTAAATAATATTTGTTAAAGATAGATAGACAAGAAATAAAGGATTTTTTATAATTTTTTTTTTTTTTTTTTTTAAGAAATAAACATATAAACAGAGTTGTATTGACTTTACTTAATCGAGTTTTTAATTGGCGAATAAAACATTTATCTAATATAAATTCTCATTTATATTTGTTATTCACATTTTAAATATAATTCAAAAGGATATTATGCTGTAAAATATTCTGTTATTAGGAACTTTAAAAATTTAATTTGTTAATACATTTTAAATAAAAATACATCTCCGGTTATATGTTGTTATTTCAAAATTCTGTGTTGCTATTTAGTTTTGCTATTAGTCTCATAAATTTAAATTTAAATTTAGATTTTTTTTTTATAAAAAATAAAAAATAATTAATTTATATGTTTCTTCCTGGCTGGCCATTAATTGTTGGAAAATAATAATAAAAAAACGAATAAATTCTTTAACAAATTTAAGGTTTAAAGAAAGTTTTTAAACAAATTAACAGAACCAAAAACCTTTGATGCTATAGAAAAGCCTACTTTAGCAATAATAACTTCCTAAATATTTATTTTCGCCACATTCGTGTTCGTTGCTGTACGTACTAGGGGGCATATTGTTGACTTCTTTCCGGTCACATCTTTCACCAATAAAGCCTTCGGGGCATCTGAAAAAATACAAATGATATAAAAATAATTTTATAATTACAATTAAAAGAAAGTTATTACGAAGTAAATAGAACATGAATATAATTTTTTATTTCGAATTTATTTATTCTTCTTCGAATGATCTTTAATTGACGAAGTGTTTCAATATTCTTCATGTAAATATTGGTAGTTTACGTTTTATGTATTATGCTGTATTATTGATATCTGGTAGTTAATAAAAGAGCTAATGTTGGCGTCACAGGAAGAAAAATTTTTTGTCGAAAATAGTTAATAATTTTCAGAATTAAAAAGTCTTTGTTTCTAAGTCAAATAATAATTAGTGCCAAATTTTACAAAGTTATATTAAAAAATTTAATTCAAAAACTGATTCTATGCTGATTTGTGTATTTAAAACTACATGTCGATTATGATCTCTCATGATGCACTCATTCTAAAATTACAGTCCTACCACCTCAAAATCATATGAATTCTATATAGTTCATCTTTTAAAAAAAGGAAACCATTTTTTATTTCTGTTCTCGGACTTTCTCTCTCTCTCTAAAACACATTGCTATAAAATAAAATAAATTTTTATACTTACATGCAGGAATAGGAACCGATTTCTGAAAAGAATTTACAAGTTCCGCCATTAAAACAGAACTCGGAGGCATCATCCGGACAATTGTTGCCTGCACCTCTGGGATTGGGATCAAAACGTTGTACTATAAATAACAAGAGAAAAATTAATAAAAACAAATATATACATGCAAATATATAAATTTATTAACACTGCAACACTTTGGCCCACATTATTATAAAATAAATTAAAAAAAAAAAAAAAAGAAATCATAAGAAAAACAACAACAAAATCAAGAGACTATAAATACCTGGATACGCTTTAATTACGATTGCTCTCCGTTCTATATTACGATTAACCTTATTTTTTGCTCGACACTCATAACGACCAGCATCTGAGGTATTGAAAGAACGTATAATAAGTTCAGATCTTTTTCTGCGAAACGATTTTAATAATTAGGAAGAAATAATAAAAAAGAAAATTTAAGTTAATAAGACATGTACTCTTTTTTCTTTATTTATTTTTTAATTTAATTAAAAATTATTGTGAATAAAAAAAAAAACCTACTCCTACAAATATTAGGGTGTTCAAGTGAGAAATAATATTTTAAAGACACGACAAGTGTTAATGAAAATTATTTAATTTTTGCGAAAACTAAAACAATTTGATTACCAATTAAAATTTATTAAAAATCATTGAAAATCATTTTATTTATTTATTTTTTTATTTATTTATTTATTTATTTATTCATTTCAATACAAATTTCAAGGGTAATTTATTTAAAATAAAAATTTCAGCAACTTAAGAACACACTAATATTTGTATGTACGTATGTAGTGTGTATGCTTCTACATACATACATACATACATACATACATACATACATACATACATACATACATACACATGTATGTATCTACACATGTTATGTTCAAAATCATCAATGACTGAGTGAATGAATGAATCATTTCAGTTCTTATTCTTATTCGTGACAATGATAATAATGATCATTAAATTAAAAATACAAATGATAATGATGAATTTAACCTACTTATAATGAGAAAACTGATACAGTTTTCGATTGCGATTTATTGATCGGTGATCCTTAAACCATGTCACCTTGGGTGGTGGTCGTCCAGTAACTTTACAAACAATTCTTAATTCTTGGCCATTTTCCACCGTACGATTACTGGCTGATATTGATTTTATAGAAGCAAGCTGTGCTGTAAAAAAAACAAAACGTATGACATTAGTAGTGTAACACATCCATCCTTAATAAAATCATCATCATCATCATCATTATTATTATCATCAATGTTAGTAGCATCAACATCTTCATCATTTTAACTCATCCGATAATATTTATTATCGTCATCATTGTTAAGTAAATAAATATTTTTAATATAAATATAAGTATATATATATATATATATGTGAGTGTATGTGTATATATTTTTTTAAGATATTTATGTTAAAACAAAGATTTATTTGTTAAAATATTTATATCTTATGTTATTTGTTGTCTTAGGGGATTCAGGGATCGAGGGAATGTGTAAATTGAGTGATTGAGTAAGTTCAAATAAGCATGTGTACGTTTGTGTGTTAGAACATAAAGAAAAAACATCAGTTTAGTTGTGACGACTACAAGAAATGATTTATGTGGACATTTTGTTAAAAAGAGCACCAAAAACAGAACAATCCAAAAATATTATACTAAAAATATTGCGTTATAGTTTGGTATGCATGTCTCTCTGCCCGTCCGTCCGTCCATCCGTTCGCCAGTCTGTTCTCATAATGTATCCATTTATTCATCCATCCATCTGTCGGCGTTATCACTTCCCTAAATTTGTTTGTGTGGTATGTGAGATTGTGTGACGTCAGTAATATGATTAAATTGTCACTTTTTTGAATTGTTTTGTTTCTTATCTGTTCAAAAATGATATACAAATTTATAACATAAACACAAAAAATAAAAAAAAAAACTCGTACAAGTAAGTAGAAAGAAATTCCTTTAGTTTAAGAGTTTATTTAATTTCTGTTTTTTCATTGGAATTTAAAATTTTTCCTAAATGTACCAAATAACAATATCAACAGCAGCAGCAAAAACAAAAAACAATTTTACTACAACAACATCATTAAAAACATCACTACCCCACCATCAGCATCATCAACATAAGCTTTTTAAGTATTCAACAGAACGTCAGTTTGGTAAACATGGACATCAAGACGCGACAATAAATACATCAAAAAGCGACATCCGAAAATAAGAGCAGCAGACAAATGAACTAAGAAAGAAAAATCATCATCATCATCATCATGAAAACTAAAGTGAAAAAATACATTTAACAGCAAAATCAGTAATATGTATTTAAATGTATGGAGGTAAAGACGAATTTCAAAACACCCTTTAATTGCAATTTTTTTTAACTTGAAAACTTCTTTGAACTGTTGAAAGTCCCTAGAGCAAAATCGCATCCTCTATTTGTAATCCCCGTTTTTTATATTTCACAAATATGGGAATTTGTCTCGTTATAAATGCTACTTAGTTTTAGAAATTAAATTTAATTTAAAAGTTCTTCATTTTATCCGTTTAACTATATAAATTAAAAGTGCCCTTGTTGGGCTTAGTACGATTTAAAACTTTCTGAAATTTATTTTAATATTAAAAATTCCTTTCAAAAAATCGTATCCACGTTTTTAAGTAGACACAACTAGTTGAATACTTTTTGATATCTAAAAACATCGGTGGAAGAAAATTTATTTGTAACAAGTTCTAAGTTGTAATCGGAAACAAAATGTCTAATGAAACACTAAATAAAAAAAAAAATGTAAAAAATTTCGGGCTCATGTGCTAATTAGGTGTGAGATGCTTTCCAGAATTGTGAAATTAAAATGGATCGACAAACCCATTGCAGTCCTAAAAAATAGCATATAAGTAAGTATATATATTTAATTTTGTAGTTGTTGCTGTTTAATATTGCTATAGTAGCAGTAGTTGTTGTTGCTATTTTGTAAACGTACTACTTGAAGCACCTTCGGTTAAAACGAAATGTAAACATTTGCTGCTGTTGTTTGAGCTGAAAAATCATGTGAAATTTCCTTTGCTTTCAGTCGCAGTCAGTCGCAAGGTGAGTTATGGGGGCGTGTGAACAAGCAACGTAAGAGAGATAAATATGTTGATAAGGTTGTACACAAACTCAAAGAAAAATAATAAAAAAAACTCACACACACACAGAAACACCCGAAAGAAAAAAAAAAACAACTTGTACAGTGGTAAAGTTTCTTTTAAGCTTTTAATGAATAAGCAACTTTGGTTTCTAAAATAATTTCATTTTCTACTTCTTTGTATATCGGGATATAAAGCAAATACCAAATCGATCTACATCACAGAAAAAATATTGAAAATTATAGGTCAGTTATTTCAATTAATTTTTTAATGGTATCAATTATTAAAATTATATTATTATTCATATTTTGATTAATGTATTAATTAATACAATAAGATAACAATTATAAGCCGAATATTTTTTTTTTAGAAAAAATTAGAAAATTTTAATGACAATTTTGATTGATAATTAATTAAATTAAAAAAATAATTGGAATAATTTTTATCTTTAATAAATCAATTAATAAACAATATTTTCTGTATATTTATTACTTAAAATTTCAAATAAAAAAGTTGACAAATTAAATAATTTGTTAAAAACAATGAAATTCAATGAAAATTGTCATATTAATAAAATTTTCCCTACACTTGCACCACTGTTCAACGACAAACTATAAATACTTAAATCAAATAGAAAAAAAAACTTAAAGCAGCAACAGCCAGCGGAGACTAAAAGAAATATGCGCCACCGACGACTGACTACATAGAGATGGATGATTCACAAATTTAGATTATCATCTATCATAAAATGAAAAAATAAAATAAAATTTTGAAATAGATTTTTTTACGAGCAGGTATTATTTAAAGAAAATGCATTTCTAAAGAGGCGCATAATAAGTCTGTCTATCTATTAGAAAAACTAACAAACTGTGGCAAATTTTCTTACAAAGACATTTGGTGAATATTTAACAGGCGCCTGTTTTAGAAAAAATATATATATATATATATTTTTTTTTCTGATATTTTCGCAAAATAATTTGCTTTATATTTCTCAGAATATTTAATGAATTTGCAACAAATAACAAATAATGTGAATCACACCAAAACAATTTCTATAATGATACATTTACATTTCAAACACCCATACACGCACAAACATACACCTGGTTGCTGATTTGTAATAATATTCATCGAAATCCTTAAATTAGAAAATAAGATTCATAAAAATATTTTTCTTAAAATATATTTAATGTTCGATCAATTAATATTGTCCACAACAACATTAGCATCAGCAGCAGCAGTTGTAGCAGCCTTTTTTAAGCTGACTAAGTGTCTAGATGCCTCTCAAAACCCCCCAAAATTTTCACATTACTCCTGGTACATGTTCATCCCACACTTAGGTAGAGGTATGAATCTTTGTATCTGTGTACAAATATTGTGAGATGTTTTGGTTTTTTTTTATTTTATTTTTGTTTTTATATTTATTTTTTCTTATTTTGGGGACAACAAACACACACTTGTTTGCTTCATGTTAAATTTCTCTTATTTATTATTTCATTTTCATTGTCTTTTTGTTGTTGTTTTTTTTTTTTTAATTTTTTTGTAACATAGTGGTATGTATCTGTGTGTAAAGGTATTAGTGTGTGTGTGTGTGTGCCACAGTTATTTTACTTCTGTTTATATTTTTTCTCACGGTGATAACATTATTTGTGTGCGCAAAGCTGGTTTTGCAGCTTCTTAAAAAAGAAGCGACACTCACTCACTAAAAGTTGACATACTCTTGTTCGCCGGTCTCGTATATTATCTTTTTGAGCAATTGCCATACAACATCTTCCACTACAACTACTACTACCTCGCTTAGCTTGCTGCATGTTGCCTGTGCTTACATTGGTGTTGCTGATGTTGTTTGGTGTAGTGTAGTGTAGTGTAGTGCAGTTTAATGCTTTGCTTGACTAACAAACTAACTAACTGAATGACTGAGTGACTGACTTTTTGTATGTATGTATGACTGGCTGGTTGGCTCACTGACTAAATAAATGTCTTCTTGGCTGTTTGCAGGTTTCGCTTGTTTGCTTGCTTCATCGTTTGCTAGCTAACTTGCCCGTCTGTTTGTTTGTTTGTTGGTTTGGCTATATGTTAGTCTGGCTGCCCGACAGACTGCCAGTAGTATTAACCTTTTGTAAATTAGTTTTGGTTTGTATACATTCTATTTGTGTTAACCGCATTCTATCACAACACGTACTTTGTGTGCGAAGATGACGATGAAAACGTCGACAACAGCAACAGCAACAACAAAAAAAGCTACAGCAACAAAATACTGCTGCTACAAAAGCAACAGCAGCAGCAACAACAATAACAACACCATCATCATCACCGACTACTAAACCGATATACTACTACTACTACTACTACTACTTGCAACAACACAATAACAACAACCAACTACTGCTCGCTCGTACATTGCAATGTATAAATTTTCCTTTTTCAGATAACATCCGTGCTGTTCGCGATTCCCATTCTGGTCAACCTAGTGTGTAAAGTTGAAATTGTCTCAAGCATAAATCAAGTTGAATTTAAAATGTTTTGTTACGTTTTTGTTTTTGTTACCTCTCCTCTGCTCCCTACTCCTCCAAGCCCCCCATTCCCAAACTACTATCATACGCTCAGTCAACCAGCCAGCGATACACTCTCACAGTCTGCTTTTGATTTTACTTTTTTTTCATTTCATTTCATTTCTTTTAATTTAATTTATTTTACATTCAAATAGGAATCATTTACAAAAAGGTGAAATTCTTAAGTTTTATTTTATTTATTTATTTATGTTTTTCTCTAGCATTAAATAAATAAATAAATAAATTTAAAGTTAAAAGAAAAAAATCTTTAGACCATATTGATCTAAATTGATTAGATCTAGATTTAAATTTGTATATTTCATAATATATAAAAACATGTATATGTATGTGTTGGTATTTCCTTTTTAATCAAAATTCAAGTGGGCGTTAATGCGTTTATTTAAATTGGCTTCAATCGAAATTCATCAAAATCATTGATGCATTTTTTTTTTTTGAACATAAATTTATTATTTTTTTTCTGTTGAAATAATTTAGCTACTTAGTATTTATAGTGAGTGTTACACTAATTTAGCATTAAGTCGTTTTAAAATATTTATGCTACTACCATGAGCGTTCGGATGTTAATATTTTGCTAGGGGAATGTTCTAATAGCTTATAACACAATTTAATTTTTATAAAAAAAAAATATATATATATTTATATGACTATCCTTCCACCTGCCTTAGTAAATATTCTTATTACTTACTAATAACCTAGAAGGGCTAATATTATAATTGATCAAAAATTTTTTATAAAAGAAAAACTTTTCAACAATTTTCTACAAAAAGAAAACTGTTTGAAAATTTTCAATAAAAATTATTAAAAAATTTCTGAGATCAAAAGTTTTATATATATATATAAAAAAAAAAAACTTTTCAAATATTTTCTATAAAAATTATACTGATCAATAATGTTCTATAAAAAGAAAACTNTTNANNNTTTTCNNTANNATTAAANAAATAAATNATTGATAAATAAATTTAAAGTTAAAAGNATAAAAATNTNCTANACNANATTGTATNGANAAATTNATTNGATCTAAAAATTTCTGNAAAAAAAAAAAAAAAAAAAANAAAAAANAAAATTTATCGGGAAAGATTAAATTAAGAAAACTGATTGAAAGTTAAAACATATGTGAAGATTTTTTATAAAAAAACATTTTTTTTAATTAACTGTAATATTTTTATAAAGAAGAAAACAAAAATTTATTAAAAATTTAAAAATTGCTGACATCCCCAAGAAATTTTAGTAATTTTATTTTTACATTTATTATTATTTTATGTATTTTTTTTTTCGTAAATATTCTTCAAAGAAGATATATACAACTTTTAATTAATATTTCTTAATTTTCTCTTAAGGTTATAAATAGTTTATGGCACTGAACCAAATAAATTAATTATTAATTAGTTTGTATTTGCAATAATTATTGCTTCATTAATTTACTTATTTATTCATTATGTGAAATCCAATCAGGAAGACTTTTCACTGGGGGTCTTTAATTAGCAAAATATATCGTTTTAATAAACTCCCTCAACCGAAAAGAAACAGAAACAAAACTTTTGTCAAAATTAACAAAATTTCGAAAATCTTTTCAAGTATCCGCTTATAATTTATGGTATTTCATATAAATTCAAGCGGCGTTTGGTAATTAAATCTGAATACATTTATGTTTCGTTTTCTTTTTTTCTTTTTCGTTTTCAATTAGCCAACCAACAAACATTGTTAATAAATTACAAATATATTTAATTGATTTAACGAAAACAATAATAATGGGTAAACATCAGACAACAAAGAAAAATGAAAATTGAGAGCACACACTATGTTACGACCTGCTGTGCCACTATGTTTGATTTTAATTTTTGATCTTTCGATTTTCTTTATTTAACAAACATCTATCTTTCTAAATAATACTTAATAATAAAAATTAAATAAATATCTCTAAAGCAATTTGCTCAATAAAGTATTGTGTTAAATATTATTTTGTTAACACATTGTTTGCTGCCTATGAGCGTTTGAGAAGAAAGAAGATTCAATTCAATTCGATGGTTTAGTTTAGTTGCATGTATGTTTAGCTGACTCTTCAGTATTATAACTCGTGAGATAAATTTATTTAGTTTGGTTAAAAATTTGTTGCCTTTGCTAAATGTGATGATGATGATCATAATGATGATGCTTTTAACGCTGCTAATGTGTTGTTGCTGTTAATTTTGTTATATTTCTTTTTCACCTTCCCGGCACTCATTCATTCATTTACTCACTCACTCGCTCACTAACTCACTTACTTACTCACAACGAGATTAAACTGTTTGTAAAACACTAAATTTAACGCTATTGTTATCATTGTTGTCTTCTCTAACTAATTAATAGGTGTAACACTCTGATAATTATAATGTATCTACCTTTTTATATTTGAAACAATGTCCTTTTTATATTTGAAACAATGTGGAGCTACCGTTGTTGTTTTTTTTTTTTTTTTGTTTTATTTTATCACTGAAATAACCCAACGTCATCATCGTCATCAACAATAATAACTTTTTTTCATCTCTTAATCGTACTGCAGATAAAACTGATTGAATTTCTTATGAATGCGGCGATTTTAGTTGAGTTTAGTTTTGTTTAGTTTAATTTTTATTATTATATCAGGTTCTTTATGCTTTTTTTTTTTTTGTTTTGTTTTGCTTTATTTTGATTTGATTTTAATCTTTATAAATAAAACTTAAAAAGTTTTTAATTCCTTTTTAATGTTTGTTTATATTGTTTTTGTAATATTGGTGACTAAATAATATTATGTTTTATTTGTAGATAATACTCATTTTCATACATATACATTTGTATTTGTATTTACGTTTGTTTATATGTATGTGTGTTTCTATCGGTGTATATTGTATGGATCTATATTTGTGACTATTTTTGTAACCACACATTACTACTATTTATGAGTATTTTAGATAAATATACGTGTTTGGGCAGTAGCTTTTGCCACAAATGCCATAATAGGTTTTACTCAACAGATCTGTGAAATGTAAAAAGTTTTGAAGCAAAATTTTGCAAAATTCAAATTAATTTGCAAAAAAAAAAAAAAATAATAATAATAATAATTTTGTTAAAAAGCTGCATTCTAAAATAAAAATATATAAATTTTGTACATAAACACATAATAATTTTTTTTCTTTAATTATGAAGTGATGAATAAGGGTGTCATAAGTGCTTACCTCTAATATGTACATAATATAAAAAAAGAAACTTTTACAAAAATATTTTTATATTTCAGTAAAATTTTTGGTATCCATCTTATCTAAGGAGTGCGATCAAAAAAATCCTAACATACATAATATTCAAAAACTTGGAAACGGTTGATCATAGAATGTTCATTTTTTTTTTTTTTTTTTTTTTTTTTTTTTTTTTTTTTTTTTTTGTTTAATTGATAATATACTACAAAATTATAGAAAAATATAATTTTTATTTTTTAACCACTATTTATGAATTTGTAGACCTTTTCCTGTAACCCTTTCATTAGAGATTTTTGGAACAGTCCGCCCATATCTTTTTAAAATCTTTAATATCTTAGAACACCTTTTTATTCCTCCTCATTTCTTTTTTCACAAGCGTCCAATATCTCTTCACTGGTCTTAGCTCCAGATAATTTACGATTGACGATTAATCTCTCTTGGTACAAAAAATATGTAATTGTTTTGGTACCAATCCAAAGTGTTTGACTAATTATTTGTAGGACAAATTTGCTTTTCTTATTTTTTTTTTTATTTTTTAATAACATAAAACGCGTACATCTTTTTCGTCACTCATTTTGATCATGAAAAAAACAAAAAAATTATATATTGCTTCGGAATAAAGTTATGATTCAAAACGTGTGTTAAGATCCCACTCCTTATTACAGTTAAAAAATGTTTACACTTAATTTTTTTATTTTTTTTTTTCCTCGACTTTATTTCACTTTTCGGGAATAAGACCTGAGGTGTAAGAAATATATATGTATATATATATTTTTTTTTTTTTTGAATGCATTGGATTATTAGAGAGTTACACAGCTCTGATTGTCATCATAATCTTACGGTCGATCAGTTTGTCAGTCAGTCATAAAGTAGTATACGTATGATACGATAGTTTGGTGAATAATTGACAAAGTTGTCGTTGTACTACCAGTTTAATGATGACGTTTCCGGGCATAATATCTAACTTGTTTGCGTTGTTATTGTCCGTAATATTGTTGTTATTATTATTACTACTATTATTATTGTTGTTGTTGTTGTTTTTTTAACTAAATGTAACCTTGCCATATTGATAACGTATTTAATTATTATGCAAACAGGGGTGCACTATTTGACCAAACATGGAATTTAATGACGACTTTAATGTTTACGACTATTTACGATACGATATGATATGCAAGTAGTTTGTTTAGCAGTTTCTTTTAGTTTTGTAGTAAAACCACACACAAACACACACAATGCCAATAAAATGCCACACACATACACATAATATATTATATACAAATAAAAAAAACATCTTATAGATGATTAAATATTTTGTTACAATATTTATTTATTTTTAAAGATTTGTGAACGATGAATTCTTAAAAACACACAAATACATTTCATTACGTATGCGTGTATGTGTGCATAAGTATTAATTTGTCCCAATTTTTAAGATAAAACACAGTTTTATTAAAAAAAGAAGAAAAAAATAAAATACACTGGTTTTTTATAGCAAATTATTTTTACCACCCATGATGACATTTTTATGTGCGTTGATGGCATACCAAGCCAGAGAGAAGGCTGTAGGTCAATCTTAGCAATGTCTAAAGTTTTTTTTTTCTTTTATTATATATATTTTTTTTAAGTTTTCTTTTTTGCACTATTTCTCACACATAAACATATGTATATACTACATATATATATATTTGTATACATACAATTTATATGACATTTGAATGATCGCAAAAAATGGGATTTGTTTGATAACGCATTCGTACAACTTGATTGCATCTTTCTACGCATCTATAGATACAACATGTAGATACATTTGTATATTTTTATAAGTTAATATGTTTTTGTTTTTGTGAGTGTTTTGTTTTTTTTCACAACTTTTATTGTATAAACTTACAGCATACAATGACACTCTAAAAAAGAACTTTGTGGTAATGACATTTAAATTGCGTCGAAAAGTATTGTACGCACATGCTCATACCTTCTCATCTCTACATATACATGCATACATACGATATAACTTCATTATTAGTACTTAGTAGATATAACTCGTTGGTTTTTGTATTTACTTACTTGTTGCAAGTATATCTACATAAAACAGATGAAAAGATACATTTGGTGTTTTTATATACATATGTATATAATATGACCATTGTTGTTGTACGTTTACTTACATTGAGTAGAACACAAAAAGCTCCAATGAAAAAAATTAAAAAAATAAGAAAAAAGTACGTGCAAATGCGTTTAAACAAAATAGTTCTTTTATTGATCGCATTCGACTAAAAATTCTTTTTATTTTATTTTTATTTTGTTTTGTGTGTATGTTTTTTTATGGATTGTCAAGTTTCGATGAGAATTATTTATATTTGTGCTGCCTGCACATATGTGATCATGAGAAAATTGCAACCAGTTACATACATACAAAAAAATATGTACCAAACAATAATACCAACAACAACAACAGCAGCCGACGTACAGAAAATAAAACATTACAACAAAAGCAAACAACCAGCACTGAGAGAGCAGTGGCACCAAGAGTTTTGGCAATTCTTATAAAAGTTTCAGAGATGGTAAATTCATAAATACTTTTCAGGGGGTTTGAGCAATATTTGAAAAAGAGAGTAGAGAAATCATGATTATCCTTTCGATTATATGATGAAATCAAAGCGACATGCAAGCGATATATAAGATAAGTTCATTTTGTTTTGTTCTAAATGAAAAATAACGATATTATAACGATATATACCAATTTATTGGTTTTGGAGAAATCTAAAGGTCAAAAATAAGTCATTTTTGTTGTGGCAGATATTATTCTAATACCATTTAAGGCTTGAATTGTAATTTATATATGTGAAACCAACAAAATATTTGCATTTTTTTTTTTTTTTTTTTTTTTTTTTTTTTTTTTAACTTTTTTNNCGATATTTGCATTTTTTTTTTTTTTTTTGTTTTTTATTTTAACATTTTATTTTATTAACTAAAATAAAAAAAAAACCACAATGAAATTAGATGTTCTTAATGACTTAAACAACTTAATATAAAAATGACTGAAATATATGTTTTCATAAAAAGACCTCTTGTATTAAAAATAAACAATTTAAGCAGCTGCTAAAATATATCTAAATTTTTTTATTAATGCTAAAACTTTTAAACAATAACAAAAACGATTTTTATAGTTATGATTACGAGTGTTAAAAGCGGCTGTCATTCTCAATAAAAAACATAGTTTTTTTTCTCTTTTTGGCTGTTAAACAAATAAAGTTGACAGCTCTGTGGTATGTTTGCTAATATAGTAAAAAAATAAAACAAAAAAGAAAAAAAAATGAATTAAAAACAAAAATAGCAACAATAATAACAAATATCGAAAACTGCAACTTTTATAGGGAGTATTTTAATTCGACTTTAATGTAGCAGCTGCTGTTACAATATGCTGACCTGCGCAGAGCTGACTGAATGTCAGACAGACAGAAAGACAAACTGAGTGACTGACTCCTGATGATGCAGCAATCGCACAAGTAGCCTGTTGGAACTGCACTCTCATTCCTTGCATGGTAATCAATAATCGAATTGATAACGATCGTGTTTAATTTTAATTTTTTGGCGGATGGCTTGTGTTGTGGTTTTCGGTGTTATGTGCGACGGGTGCGCTTTAACCAGCAGTTGCTGAAGAAGTGCTTTGCCATGTTGATTCTTTTTTCTTTTTTTTATTTGGTCTTTTTTATTATTTTATTTTGCTGATTGGTTGTGCTGCACTCCAAGAAAGACGCGACATAAATTATTGCAAAGAGAAACAGAAATTGGAATTCCTTAGTTTTTTTTTTTATTATTATTTTCGTCTTTTTTGGGGTTTTTCACAAAAAATGTACTCGTACAGCAAAAGATTGATGGTTTCGAGCTGCTTTTAGTTTCACAGGTAGCATTATGAGGGGTGTTTAAATGTTCACTCAGGACGCCAGTTCATCTGCTTGACCGATTACTACTTGAACATATTTTACTATGACTAACACTACTACTACTACACTACCACTACTATTATTTGAACAACAACAATTACAACTATTTTTGCTACTACTTTTGATGTTGTTATTGTTGTTGTTGTTGTTGGGACTGATGCTACAGCAGCCGTTAGTTTAGTTGGTGAGTAAGTAAAATACTATTGCAAATATTTTCGCATGCCTTTAGAAAATATCTGTATGTTTGTCATTATGTTACGACTTTTTAAAAACTTTACAACTAAACGTGTATTAAAAACCAAAAAATAAAAATAAAAAATCATAATAACAACAATGACGACGGCAACGATGACGACGACAATAACAATAACAACATTAGCAGCATAAAGATCGAACAGTAACAACAAGGCAAGTAAATAACTTTTCGTCAACCATTTGGTCGGTCAATTGTCTGTGTTTTGGGTGTCTGTTTGGCCCAAACAGCCAGGCAGCCAGCCAGCTAGCGAGCCAACCCAACAACCAAACATCCAAACCAACACGCCAGTCAGCCAGCCAGGCAGGCATACAATCAGTGGCTCTGACTTTGGCTTTAGCTGGCTGGTTGGCTGGTTGTTTCGTTGAGATCTGCAAAAGCTGCACTATGCTAATTACGTCATGTGGTCTGCCGCTTATGGACATATTATATTGTGGGAACCAAAAACTGGTATCGAACTGAACTAAACTGAACTGTGTTGCTGTTGTTGTTTGTCGACGCCAGCAGTACTACTCGTCGCACAACAACACAATTTTTAAAGACACTTTTTTGTTGCCTTTTTTTATATTTATTTATTTTTTTTTTCTCATTTTTTGTATTTTTTGTTTTTTTTTTTTTTTGTTTATTCAGTTAGTTACTCGTACCTCCTTGTCCGTTGAATTGTTGCTACTGTCTTTGTTGTTGTTATTGCTGCTGCTGCTGTTGCAATTCTGTGTTATTACTGTTGTTGTTAATATTATAGTTGTTGCAATAAAAAAGGCTTTGTCTACTATTTGGCTGCGATCACTACCGTTGCCACCACTTACTTCAGTTACTATTGCTGCTTCGAAAAATTACAACAACAACAACAAAATTAACTTAAAAATTGTTACCTTTGCCACAGACAGCTGTTGTTGCTGCTGCTATTGTTATTATTGTTGTTGCCAAAGAACGTAGCAATATTGAGTTTTTTGTATGTGTAGTATTTGTTGCTGTTGTTGTTGCTGCCGTTTTTATTTATGTTGTGGCTGTTATTTAAGCAATGTTACGCCGGCGAATAATGGGATTTTTACATTATGTTTTATGCGGTCAAGTACGGCATTTGTCGGTATTGGAATTGGTGCTACACAACTCAAGTCCACACTATATGTACATATATATGTATGTATGCTTTTACTACCACTTTACTACCAGATGATATAAGTATTTATATACACACTTACATACCAATATATTCACACACTAAATATTTAGTATCTCAGCTACTAAAAGTATTAAAACTGAATTTAAAAGAGTTAATTTATTTCACATATTGAAGTCCCTTTTTTATAGGGTTAATTTTAGAGACTTTTTTATGATTGTAGTAGATATTATTATTAGTGAGTTAGTTTATATACAACTTTAATTTTTTTTGGGTTAAATTGGTAAAAAAAATGAGCTTATTTCAAGGAAAGGATATATAAATATCTTAATATTTAAGTAAAAATATATGTATTTTTAGATTTTTTTTCTTTTTAGGATTCTGATGTCCGTCCTTCTGTCTGTTGTTAATTTTTGCATACTCTCTAATTCGAAATGAAAATTTATACTTGAAACATATTTTTTAGAAGATTTATATAACAGCTTTAAATTAGTGGTTAATCATTTTGTCAAGATGTTGTCATTTGTACTACAGTTTACATTCCCGCTTCTCTCCTCTGCTAGTTCCACTTAATATTTAGTGTAAATTAAACTATCCAACTAAAAGTTATAGATTTATATCTAAAAACAGCACCTAAGCAGTTTTCTGTAGGCTGTTAAAGAAATTATTTCTTAAATCAGACTATATATGTACATCCTTCAATATATACTATTTTAAGATTTTTTTCAAAGCAAACAAACCATACATTTTTGGACAAGATATAATTTCCAAATACTTGAAGTCAATACGTAAAGAAACATTTAACTTTGAAAACTCCGTACTAAATAACCGAAAAACACGATTTTGTCAATTTTTATTCATTACCCAACTTTACTTTTAAATTTCTATTAATCCCCACTTTTGATACATTTTACTATACGATCATTTTGTGCGCAACATTTCCTTCATAATTTGATTTGCTTCCATTGCAATTTTACATTGAAAGTTTTTGTGATACAAGTTTGGCTGCTTCTCTGTTTGTTGAACAAATTGGTTGTTTTTTTTCGAAAACTGGAACCAATTTTGAATGAAGATTACAATATTAATGTTTAAGTCCGAAACCTTATACGGTATATGTAGTTACTTTTGAAGTTTCCTAAAAGAAATAGTTCTAGATAATATCGAACAGATTTGTAAAGTATACAAAATAATATAAATTATTTTAAAGTTCTGTGAAATATTTTCATTTGTTGACTGTTTGTTGGTGGTATGTTTGGCTGTTGTTTAAGTCTAGTTGAATATTGTTGTAGTTGTGGTAGTAGTTGTAATAGTAAATAGTTATATAGTAATAGTAGTAGTATTTGTAGGTAGTGGCAGTAATAGTTGTTGTAGTATTACTACTTATTCACATATTTACTATATAGATTATGTGACACGAGGTTTAAGCTTTTGTGTGTGAAAATATTTTTGGAATGAGCACAAAGTCAATTAAATTTATTTTAAACACTTTACCATTCTAGGGACACATGACTATTACTACAACTACTTACTTACTAGAAAAAGCAGCAAACAAAAAATAATAATACAAAGAAATAATAATACAAAAAAAAAAAAAACTAACTCTAGCAACAACAACAACAACAAACGAATAAATAAACTATCAACTACTCAGCTAAACTTGTTTAAGTTCATTTATTTCGCTTTTGTTGATGTCGTTGTTGTCGTTGTCGTTTTCTCTGATTCATTTTGTACCCAATATCAAATTATGGTGAGAATTTTACAAAGATGTTATTGACATCATCAAAATAATACCACTAATAATAATAATAAAAAAATAAAATAAAAATATATATAGTCGTCTTAAATTTATAACTAAGTGTTTGTTTGTATTTCAACTAAAAAAAAAAAAAAAACAATAACAAATAAATAAATATTGTTAGAATCCTAAAGATTCAAACTTTGGCAAATGTGAAATTATGTATGAAATGTGTTTTATGTTGGTTTATAAAAGACACACAAAAAATATATATAATAATAAAACAGCTCTTATTGTTGTCAATTAACTGAACGCAGAAGGCCTTTAAGTTGTGAATGTGTAAATAATAATAATAAAAGGGGTTTCCGTCAATTTGTTGTTGCTTGTTTGCTGTTGTTGCTGCTGTTTTATTTTTTTTTTTTCAGATGCGTTATTTTTGTTTTTGTGTATATGGTACGTCTGATAGTCACTAATAATAAGGTCGGAACGTGTGCCAGACAGCTGTACATTAATTAAGGCTCCAGCTGAAAAATAGAATTGTAATTTCCTCTCGTGCGATTATCATCACCATTATTCGCAAATATAAATGCCATCATTGTTTTAGCAGCCTTTAAACGCAGCAAAAATTACACACTCACACGAAAAAGATAAATAAATACATAACACGAAAAAAAGAAACGTAGCTTGCTCTCACACACGAGTCCATAACAAGCATAGATTTCATATGATCAATTCTACAGTAACAGATAAAAATATTGGAATATTATATCATATATATTTGGAAGTGTTTTAAATTTTTTTTTTTCTTTTTTAATTGGTGGTCTAAAATTCTGAATATAGTAAAGTTTTGTTTTTTGATTTAAATAACTATTTTAAAATTCTGAAATTATTATTCCTCTAATCAGATCAAAATACCTCAAAAAATATCTTAAATTTAGGTTTTCAAAATATTCACAATATTATGGACATTTTTGATATCTAGTTGTTAATTTAAATTTAGAAATTTTTATTTTAAATCTATTTTGTTATACACTGTTAAAACAATATGAACAAGTACTTACTTGTCCATATATTTAAACGCTTATAAATCTTGAAATGTATGCCAAAGTAACACAGCAACAACAACAAAAAAAAAGCAAAATTGCATCTCAACATGTTTATTCAATTATCCACCAGAACTTAAACAAAAGTGACCTCATTGATCTGCTCTAGTCGTCCATAATCTGATTACTTTATAAATATGTTTATATGAGAGTTTGTGCGTATAAATATATGTATGTATATGACGTCACAATTGTCAATTAATAATTTATAATGAAATTTTAATATACAATAACAACAACAACAAAAACGAAACTGAAAAAAAAATCAAAATAATTACTAGCAATTAGTTAATTTTATGTTTTATTCTATAACAACATGTGCAAATCTTATACTTTAATTTAAAATTTAATATCATTTTGTTTAATGAAATAAAAATAATAAAAAAAAAAAGTTATAAATTTGTATTCAATAATACTCGATGAATGTGTGACATAATAAATAAAACGAATAATAAGAAAATGGGTGTGCAACAAATACTATTAATTTTGAAAATAGCGGCTGACAAATTATATATATATATATATATAGAGTCTTCAATGTGAAATAAATTTATGGATTGTATAAGAATTTGTGAAAAACAAAAAAAAAAAAAAAAAACAATTAATTAATTCAATGAAATTAAGAAATTCGTTTTTTTTAATAAAATTTAAATATACTTTTTCCCTTATTTAGATTTACAGGTCTTTATCAAACTTTTAATGGCAAGATTTAAATATTATGTTTGTTGATATATCACGATAAAACTTTATATAGTAACATCTTGGTGATCTCTCAATGCACTCATTACATGATCACTATTTGAAGAGATCGCTTTACGAACATATTTATTGTTACATATTAACGTTAAATTTAATTCCTTTAAATAAATTTGGGTTTCTTTTATTTGCAATAATAAAACGTTTTTAAATCACATACAGTTTTGCAACAATTACTACAACGTAATGACACAACTTTAAATTTACTCTTGACTAATTACGACGAACTAACTATACATGTTTATGTATAATTGATTTAGCCAATAATATTTCCCCAGCAACATAACAGCTTATTTATGACAGTTTACAATATCTATCTAGAAAATTAAAAATTTATTTACTTATAAAACTTTTTATCCAGAAATTTTAAACGGATCCAAATTTTAAAAATGTTATTAGGGACCGGAAATAAATTAACTTAGTATTTTCTATATTCAGAGCTTCCAAAATTCTGATTAAGAAATTTTGATCTGATATACTCATTGTTTTCCAAAATTATATTTACTAATCTTTAACTTCAAGTGAAGAATCCATGTTGTTCATATCTAACTTTTTAAAATGTTGAGATTTGTTTGAACATATATTTATAAAGCTAACCATAGACACATACTGCATAAGCTCATGCAATATGAATGCATTGGTAAAATTGAAAAAAAGCTTTCTCAATTTTACTAATACATACTTATTGCAGGATCTTATGCAGTATGTGTCTATTGGGTGCTTAATAATATTATATTTACTCTTGCATTCTATACAAACAACATTTTTCCATTTAATATTTACAAAAGTATAATTGTAACTTATTCATAAAGTAAAAATCATCAATTTAACATTAAAATAAAGAACTAAACATCCTGATATTCTTTGGAGTTTGGATTTATATAATAAATCATAAGTTTTACAATAATTTAATTTTTCATTTTAATTTCCCTGTTGATTACGGCTGACCACAAAACTTATTATAACTGTAAATCAATCTATAGAATTTCCCTTAAATATCTAATTATGTATATCAAAACGTATAAGTATTATTGAGAAATTAAACAAAATATTTATTAGTAATCAGTAGAGTATAAAACCGCATTACACGAGTAAAGTGTAAAGAATTGTCGCCAGTGATGTCAATTATAAAATTTAATGTTTATATTATATAATATTTAAACATTTCATTACGAAATAATAACTTTTAGTATTATAAAGAAAATCACTAAATTGTCATTATTGTAGTCGGCCGGTGTTACTGTAAATAAAGACGTCTACTCAAGGCTACTAAATTTCTAAATTACAACATTGAAGTACTCTATTGTGAAAAAAAATACAAATATTTATTATACACTTTTTTCTAAATATATATTTATTAACAATGACAACTTGTGTATAAATGTATTTTGTCTGTCACACAACTGACATTAGTATTATAAACAATATGAAAAAAATATGTTTAACATTTAGACACCACATATATACACACTAAAAATAGTTAATAACTCGATAACCTTGTTATATATATAAAAAAAAAAACAAATTTGATAAATTTTGGGTCAAATTAGTTTTGACAATTTACAAAGATTTTTGAGGTTATTTGCAAAATAAATTTAAATGACTTTGACAATAGGAACTATCAAGTTGCAAAGAAAACTTAGTATTTTCATGGATCTAATCTAAAATTTGTAAATTAGACATTTTTTATATTTTTTAAATTATTGGCCAACTAAGAGGCCAGAGTTTATATTTAAAAATACATGATACTCAAGTCTTCGTTTCTATAAAATAAATAATTACATATTGAGATATTCATAATGACATTAAAATGATCCAATTATAATTATTTGTGTACAAATATACCGATATTTTTTATATATAATTGAAACTTTTATAGTCTTTATATGTATATAAATTTTAAATAGTTTATAAGTAAAGACTTTTGATTTCATAAGTACATATAAGTCATATGTAGGTACTATATACAAATGAAGGTACTATATACATACATAGATGTACTTATGGTTTTTATTTTATGTAAATATTGTTTGCATAACCAAACAAATAATTTTACACTATATTTAATGTAATAATTGTATTCATGTCACATTATATTCTTTTCATTTTGAAATCGGTTCCCCATTGGAATTAACAATTATTTGAGGTAATTCCGCATTTTAGTTTTTGTTACAAAATGTTTTATTAATAAAATTGAATTTAAAAAATCTTAAAAGAAGAAATTTCAAAAAAAAAAAAGAAAAAATAAATTTTTCTTTAAGTAAATAAATTAAAAAAAAAAAAAATAAATAAATCCGAAAATAAAAAGAAAGAATAAATGCAAAATGACAGACTCTAGAAATAGTAAAAAAATTTTCAAAACTTAAATTCTATTTATAAATAATAAGTTTGAGAAACATTTTAATTATAACACTAACACTATGATGATGATAAATTTGTCTATAGGTGTGTGTGTGTGTGAGTGTATATGTGTTTTGGGTAATAAAATAATGAATTTGGTGTTTGTTGTTAACGAATTAACTTCATTGATCCACCACAGTTGAGGAGGAACATGAGAAGTCATAAAAAACTAAAATGAGAAACAAAAAAAAAAAAAAAATAACTAACGAAATAAAGATACATAAAATTAAACGCTGTGAACCGCAACGTTAAATATTTCGACAACAATAACAACAAACACATCTAATATAAAAACCAACAAAATAAAAAAAATTAAATAAAACTTAAAAAAATAAATAAATACAAAAAAAAAAATTGTTGGTTGCAACAACTCTAGTGTTTAATAACAATGAGTAGACAAACTGTTGTCAACTGAGAAATTGTGGCTGTGGCTTTGACTTTGATTGCAGCTGCTGTTGTTGTTGTTGCTATTCTTATTATTTCTGTAGTTGTTGATGGCACTGACAAAGGCCGGGGATACGTAAAACCAACAAACAACAGCAATGAAACAAAACTAAGCCGAACAACAGCAACAAAAACAAAATAGAATTATATATGTATGTATATGTATAAAAATAAAAAAATAAAATTCAAAATTAATTAATAAAAGCACTGATTAGAGAACAGAAATAAACTAAAGAAAATGTAACTAACGAAACAACAAACACGAAGAAGTAAAAGAAATAAAATAAAATAAAAACATAGTTGCCCTTCCGCAGTACTCATCAAAAACACTTTTACACATACATACATACATCAACGAATAGACTGATGACATTGCAATGGTATTAGTATAAATTTACCTCAAGTGTTATTTGTATATTTTACTCGATTTGCGGGTGTGTTGTGTTGTGCTGCATAAAATTATTTCGGTCTGGTGAATACTACCAGAGCGTGAAGTTGGCAAAAAAATATATATATATATATATACATAAAACTAAAGATATGTACAAGCACACATACATACTTATACTGAAAGAGATATAAAATCAACAAAACAAAAAAGAGGCAAAAACAAAAGTAATTTAAAATTAAGGAAAATCATTAAAAAATGAATTACAAATGAGTGCTTTTATTTGCGATTTTTATCAAACTCGTCGTAATGCAACAATCATTAAAATATAACTAACTATCAACACACATACATACATACACACAACATACATAAGTGTTACCTGTACACAAAAAAGTCACACACAGCTGGCGAATCACAGATGTTTAAGTAATTCACGCATACATATACATACATGCAACCTCCAGAGTGCTGCAACAATCATCATCATCATGTTCATACAAAAAAAAAAAAACAAATGCGAATGTACCCAGCGAATTTACTGAATATTTTTGTTCGTCCGTCCATCAGTATGTCTGTTTACTTGATTATCAACGACAAATATTCTCTCAAGACTCTCGTTAAAATTTTCTTTTTATTTTTCGTTTATTTTATTTGTTTTGTTTGTTTTATTTTAATTTTATTTTATTTTTTTTTTTTCACACACTCTTGCATTCACCAAAAAGAGAAAGATTCACACGTTACACACATACACACACAACATCAACAACAACTACTACTAACTCTAACTATTTATTTATACAAGTATGTGTTCGTATATCCGTATCCGCTTAGCCAACCTTTATTGCAAGTTTTAAATTTTATGCACTGTCTTGCATTATCATTAATATTGTTATTATTGTGATGATGATGATGATGATCATGATAATAATGTTTATTATTACAAATGCTAATTCGCGTGGCATTTGCGTGCACAAAGACCCCAACATTTAAGAAAAATTTATACATAATTTTTGTTTCTTTTTTTTTTTTTTTTTTTTTTTTTTTTTTTTTTTTTTTTTTTTTTTTTTGCTTTTTTTCTTTTTTTTTTTTTTTTGTATTTTTCATTATTATTTATTTTTTTCATTTGAATGATTTATTCAACTCGTACAAACAATCAAACAAACAACGTATGTATGTTGTATATGCAACAAAAGTTTGTTTTGCCACATCCATACATACATACATACATTTACTTGTATTATATTCGTATTTTAAATATGTAAAAATTAAAAAATGTTGCATCATTTACACTCTTTTTTCATTAATATTGTATATGCAATTTCTTAACTCGACTATTCCACGAATACTTCTCTAATGGACACGAACATACTGTTGTAATAAGTTGCGCAGACATACGGATACATACATACATACATACATACACATCAATAATTACATATCTGTAGACATACAGTGGGTTTACTAACTTTGTAATTGTAAAAGAAAAATATTTATTAAAATTATGATAATTCATATAAAATTATATTTCTGAATTCCTTATTATTGATCTAAAGTTGATAATTTTTTCCATTTTTTTTTGGAAATTTTGTCACTTTAGCAATAACATTTCTGAATAAAATTTTGTTACTTTAGAAGCTAAAATTGGATAGAAAATTTCTTCTTCAAATATATGTAAAAAAATTATTAATTTTTGGAGCAAAATCACTTAGGAGCAAAAATTCCGCAGAAAATTTTTGAGAAACAAATTTCTAGAGATAATTATATCATTTTATGAACAAAATTGTTACAAAAAATTTTAGTCACTTTAGGGACAAATTTCTAATCCAGCAGCTTATAAATATTTATTACAAATTTATGTAGTTTCTAGCACATTTTGTATTTATAATTTGTATTCATTTTTGTACAAACTTCAACCACTGTAAGATACTACACACATTGTTTATGATAGGAAAGTTGTTAATTTGCTAAATATTTTTAAGTGAGAGGACGTGAAAGCAAAAAGTTTTGTCGCATAGGACAAGTGAAATTAAAATTACAATGATCTTTTCTTAATTATACAATGTACATATATTGTTTATATATATATATATATATATGTACATTGTGCACACACAATAAATATTTTGTCATTTTTCACTCACCATAGTTTCCACTTACTGCATAGCGTACCGCCTCTACGACACGTTTTGTTTTCCTAATGGGCTGGCCAAGTATAGTAAAGTTGCCAATATCAATTTGTTGTACAAACAACAAATACATACGACCCGGTTCTATGGTATCACCTCGTACCAGACCTCTCGGTCTTAGTTGTTCGCGATAAATATCGCATTCTCCGCTATTGTTGCGATAAGCAAATTGCAAGCGCAAATATTTTTGTAAACGATAACCGATTTGTTGTTTAAACACCTCCCGAACCTCAACAGTGGCCGAAAAGTTTTGACGGCGATCGGGTGTCATGGAGACAATTTTACCCTCAAACACCGTAGGAGCTTCAAAAGCCAATTGGGCGGGATCTCGGGCAGAACAATATCGTCGCGAATGTTTACGCATGCGTTGTTGATGCTGATGTTGATGTTGGTGTTGATGTTGTCTCAAATTTTGGGCTGCAGGAGATTTACGAAAATTTGTTGACGTTGCTGTTAACAGATCGTTTTCATATTTTTTATAACGACCACGTAGAGATTCGCGTCTACTACGGGCCGCCTGCTGTTGCATGGTACGCAATTGTTTTAGATGTTGTTCGTGTATCAACATGCGACGCTGCTGTTCTGTTAGTTCTCTTGCCAATGGCAATGAGGCTGGCACCTCATAAGATTCTATAATGAAGCGTAGCGGCGGTAAGCCTGACGTCGATGACTTAATTTTGTTTATATTGGAGTTGTTATTGTTGAACTTGCTTCTGCTGCTGATGCTGCTGTTGCTACTGTTGTTGTTGTTGTTATCAATTCCGAAAACATTATCTGCTTCGTCTTCATGTGGCACCGATTTATTGTGTGTTGTTGAAAAGATGTTTTTAAGATTATTAATATTACTATGTATCAGTTCTGGTTGATGTTGTTGTTGTGGTTTTAAATGGGTTGATGTTGATGTTGATGTTGATGCTGCTGCTGTTCGTGATGTTCGTTGTAGTTGCAATAGAGTTTTTGCTGGTGTATTTATATGAGCTAGTGTTAGTGAAGATGGTGGTGCAACATGATGTGTTCTACTATCCTCCATGCGTCTAACATTATAAGATTGTTGTTGCATTGGAAATTTTTGTTTTGTATTGGTTGTTTTATAGCTGCCCATTGAGCTGATTGGTATTTGTTGCTGAGGTCGATTTCTATTTCTATCAACAGCATCTCTATCATCCTGTTCTACCTCATACTCATCACCACTCTCAATGTGATCGGAGTATGAGGGAAGTTTGACGTTATCGTTATACGATACATCTTCATGTGTTGGATGTGCTAAGGGTAGATGGTGTCTAGGCCACCCTCTCAGTTGGAACATGTAGCCTAAATTGTCATTATTATTGTATAACTGATGTCTACTATTTTTATTATTAGCGGACAAGAAATCTCTGTTATTGTTGCTACTACTGCCACCACTGTTACCACTACTAATACTACTTCTAGAGCTTATGTAACCAGCTGAGGCTGTTGATGGTGCTGGTGGTGGTAGCAATTGCCGAGTGTCATCTGTAGGGTAATTGTTGTAATAGCCCGGAAATGGTTCTCTGTCGATGTCTGCAGTTTTGACAACTTCCACTCCACTGGATGATGACGCCAGTCTGTGATTTCTGTTTGGTAATGATGACAATAACGACGTTAATAATGTTGACGATGACGATGATGATGAAGATGCTAATGATGACGACGATGACAATGTTGCCTCCTTGATTACATTTTTTGGCATATGTGGATGTGGATTTGCAACAAATGATGCGTCTGAACGAAAGTTCATTGTTGCCAATATTAGGGATGGTGCACATGTGACAAGTAGCAGCAGTACAACGACCACAAGTGAGCACACCGAGCAAGACATTAGATTTTTCGTATGTATACTCCATTTGCGCAATATTCGCGCATTCATGGCGTTTCCGCAATTGATAAAGAATTTTTACAAAAGTGTGTGTGTGTGTGTTTGTTTGTTTTTTCTTTTAAATTATTATTATGAGACTTTTTTTTATTAAGTTATTTGATTTAAAGTTTTACTATTATTATCAATATATTTTAAAAATAACTTAATTGTTTGTTTTTTTTTTTCAATTATATTTTGATTATATTTTGTAGGTGTATTTAAAAATAATAATTTCTTTATTAATAAATCGTTTCGTATACATTTACTTTTAATTCGATTTTAGAACACTTGCACATGTAGTTTTACTGCATTTTGCTTATTTATATTTTTAATATTATTTATTATTTTTTTTTTTTTTTTTAATTTTTTTTTGTTTTAAGGGGAGGAATTATTTTGATTCAACTTTTTCTTCTCTTAAGTATTCTCGTTACCAATTGATCATTTATCGATTGCGTTCATACATTTTTGGAATTTTTCTTAGAAATTGATTGCAATAGAGCCACTTTTTTATATGAAACACTAGCGTCATTGTACCAATTTGTTTTCTTCTCTAAATATTGAATTTTTGTTTATTTATTTTTTCTTATTCGATTTTTTTTTTCAAATCGTTTTGTGTGGGGTTAAGAAGTTTTTGTTCCTCTTACTCGTTTTATATTTTGCTTTCTTTTTTTCAATTTGAGAGGGAAAATTTCGTTTGATTCGTTAGAAAATCTTTTAATATTTATTGTTAATATAGTATTTTGATTTGATTTTAAATTTCTTCATGTCTTAATTTTTACTGTTTCAAGTAGAACATGTATGTCTAAAATGAAAATTAAATTATACACAACAAAATTAGTAAACAGAGTGATTTGAAAAAAAGAACATTTTTTTTTTAAATATCCAAATGCTCAATACCCTACCTAAGATATTGAAATAAATTTAAAATAGGTGTTGAGTTGGAAAAAGAAAAGTTAAATATGAATTTTCTTGCACAATTCTGGTTTGTATAATTTCAATCCAGATCCAAGTCTTTCAAGTTGGATTCTTTTCCAACGGTAACTAATTAGAGTACACAAAACTCTGTAGTCCCAGATAAATTTATTTGCGAAATTAATTCTAACAATTCATTATTATCAATATTATTTGTATCCTTAATATCTAAACAATATACTTGGACCTAATATCAAAATAAAGTTACACTTAAATTTGGTGTAGAGCATTAATATGTTCGGCCTTGACCAGACAATATTCTTTAAAATATATACATATATGTTCATTTTTAGTATTTTAATGGGAAATTTGTTTAACAGCCAGCCAAACATCCAGACAGATCGTAAAGCACACGTGCCATACGGACAGTAAGTCATTCAGTCAATCAGTTTTCTTACATATACTATATTTAGTTAGTCAGCCCAACATCGAACATGTTTAAGACACCCTCGTTTTTCACAAATTTTGAAAATTTTTCGCTCCTTAAGTTTTTTTCGCTCGCCAAAAAAAAAAAAAAAAAAAAAAAAAAAAAAAATAAGAAAAAAATATATATCACAACAATATTTAACGAGTACGAGCAACAAGATATAGACCGAAAATACTCTGAAAAGAGCAGGCAAAGAACAGAAGACAGATGGACGGACAGACGGACAGACGGACGGATGAATGGACAGACGGATAGACGGATGGCAGGCAGGCTTTTACAGTTTCTGTTTTGTTTGAATTTGTTTCTTAATGTTTTTGTAATCCATTTGAAAGAAGATGCGCCGATGTTGTTGTATACTATATATAGTATAGAATATATAGTATATAGTATAGAATATTAAACATTACGATTACGATGTATGGAGACGTTGAAGGAGAGAATTGTTGGCGAGAATTGGGTGCTTCTTGTTGTGCTGTTATTTTCACTGAAAATTTATTTATTTGTTCCCCCCGTTTTAGTACCGTATGGCTTGTTTGCTCGATCGTTTGCTCAATTGATGGTTGGCTGGCTGGCTGGCTAGCTGGTTGGCGGGCTGTGGTGTTAGTTGGTGGTGTATCCCTAACAAACATAGACGATGTTGCGATATAGGCGAATATCTACAGAAGTATGTATTGATAGGTATATGTGTATGTGAGTGTCTGTCAGATTGTCTGTCTGTGTGTATACTTTGTGTAAATGTTCTTCTTTAAACATTAACATGCGGGTATATATTTTTATTTTTCTGTATGATTCACAACGATTTTCACGAGTTCAATTTTCTGGCGCAAGCTGTTTTGACTCTAGAGTGTCCGTCGTCGTAACCGAGTATCATGATGATAATCATCATCATCATCTTAAGCAATTTTATAATGTTTTTGTTTAATTTCTTGATCATAATCACGATGAAGAAGATGGTAATGATGATCAAGAGGGAAAGACTCTTTTTTTTAGTTTTGGTACTATGCTCGACATACGTTCAATTTAACATATAGACGTACGAGTTTTGTGCGATATGCCAGACACACACTTTTCTAATTTTAGACAAAGTAATTAAATAAAAAAAAAAATAATAATGTACACACACATACAAACAAACACTCTTACATATAAACATACTATACATGAAATTGAAAAGAAAAATACACAAAAAAAAAAAAATCAAATGAAAAAGTATCGAGACATCGTCGTATCGAGAGTCTACGACGAGTGCGAAGTTAAGTTAGAAAATTCATGTATTTTTAATGCCCGTTTTCTACATTTTTTTTATTTTATTATTGAGGAAAATTTTTTGCGTTCGTATTTATGTGTATCTTTCAATTTCGAAAAGCAATTTTGAAATCATTTTGAAATTTCATTATTTTTTCCACTTTTCTTTTTTTTTTTTTGTACTTTAATTTGGAGATACGTAGGTATGTACATATGTATGTATATGAAATATTTTTATACAGTTATGATTTTCAGACCATTTTTAAGAGAACAGAACAATTTTTAATTTTCGTTTGCCATGTATTTTTGTTGTTGTTGTTGTTATTATTATTATAATTATTTGTTGTTTTATGGTAGACATGATAATCCTTTGATGTCAAATTAAAAATTACGAAGGTATCTTATCGTGGTCTCGGAACACTGGTGGGGCTAAGCACATTATTCATATTTAACAACAACTAGACATTAATAATATAACACACAAATAATAATTATAATAATAATGATGCTAAAAATGAAAATGTTTTTTTATTTTTTATTTTATTTTTGTTAATGATAATCTCTCTAGTGATGATGACGATGACGAAGAAAAGAAAATACAATATACTATACACATATTAAGATAGATATAGAATATATATATATAAATAAAATATCTGTGATGATCTTGTGTATGTATACATTTTGTTATACTTGTATGTTTGTATGTCTTTATATTGTATTTAATTTTATTTAAATTTATTTATTTTTTTTTTTTTTTTTTAATTTATTTGTTAATTTTTTTTTCTTTCTCGTGTATGCGGAACAATGCCAAATTTTCACCGAAATAATATTTATAATATATATTTTTTGCTACGTAACTGTTAAATATTGCATTTCATTAATCATCTGCTTAAGTGTTATAAATTTAAATTTAATTTAATTTTATTTTGTTTCTTTTTTTTTTAGATTTATATTTTGTTTTTGTTTGATTTGTCATACAATTGTTGTGTTGTGGTTTGTTTCACTTAAATAAGATGTATATGAATTTAGATTAATTTTGAATTTCACATAAATGACAATAATAATAATAATGATTCTCATGAAATGCTGATGATCAGTCAGAATTATATAGACAGACAGTAATTTGTTGTTCTGATCATTGCAAACTTTTTTGTTTTTGTTTTTTTTTTTTGGTTTGGTTTGAGTATTAAAAGGCGCTATATTGTTATTTTTATAAACTTAATTGTATATGAAAATAAAATTTTATTATTTTATATTTGTTATAGATTTTCATTTTAATTTTTTTTTTTTAATTTAATTATTTCCACTTTAACATGAACATCAGAGATACTGCAATTGCTGTCAGTAGTTGTGATAATAAGTTAAGGAATTAGTTTTAGTGAAGTTATCAACACTTTATTACACATTTTGTTTTCATTAATTATTTTACTCTTCTATAAAGTTTTTCTCTTTTTGTTTTTTATTCAACTTATAATTTAAAAATATAAAGAAAAAAATATATATATTTTAATTTTGGTTTATTTATTTTTATATTTTTTATTTTTTTATTTTTTTTTTTTTATTTCAAGTATGCTAAAGCATACAAATACGTACATACGTATAAATACTACTACTGTGTGTATAAAATACACATTTATTTATATGTATCACTTTTATTTTTTTTTATATATATATATAATTTTTTTATTTTGTATATTCTTGTCGAAAGAAAAAAGAACTTTGATTAATTTATTCCACCGCCTTTGTGCTTAAAATTTTTGCCACCCGGTACGTTTTCGGAAGACGTACGAACTCCACAATTGACGTTAAATAACTGAACAAACCTCTTAGGAAACGAACATCTACGCACTTGTGTTGCACATTAAACTGAATAAACTTCCAACATGTTGGACCGCATTGCTTACAACCAATTGACAGAGCAGAGCAAACCGAAAATAAAAAAAATAAAAAATAAATAAAAATTAAACCAAAACTAAACAATATTACTACATTTAAGTAAGTTAAAATAAAGACCGACAAATATGATCAGTCATTAGAGTGATCCAAAAATATATTGAGAGAAAAAGAACTATTTGCAAGATCGTTTTGGATTTAGACTTTGGTTAAAGAACTTACAAAAAAAAAACGTATTATTATTATTTTGATTCGAAATTGTTAGAATGCATAAGGATGAAACACCAAACCACAAAGTTTGTTTTTTTTTTTTTTCTTCGGTTAAAGATCATTATGGAAAAAATATCTCTCATAAAAGAACAAAATTAAATCATGTTTTCAAAGAACTTTTTTATTTTCTTAAGCTTTCTCGATTAAAAACTAAAAAAATATAGGTTAATTATTATTATAATTTAGGGATCTTAAATTTTATATTTTTACTCTCCTGCTTTACATTGTGCACGAAAACAATTTTTAAGCCTATAATTGCATAATATCTGTTGCATTTAAACTATTTGTGGTCTTTAAATTCCCATTTTTTAAGTAATAAGCTATGCCCCGAATCGAATAGAAGAAATAGTAGTCACAAGCAGTGTTACCGGGACTTGGGAAAAAAGAAGCTAAATTATTTTTTGGGTTAAATGACCCAAAAAATAAAGCCAGGAAAAATGCTAATATATTGTGAATATATAGTGAATATAGTTCTTGCAGATAATAAAGTTTTTTTTATATAGAATGAGGCACCGCAGTCGAAAATTTTCGCAAAATATAAATAATTTGGATTTTTTGTGCAAATAAATACACAAAACTCCTTAAATTAGTGATTTTTTTAAATAAAATTTGTAAATTTATAGTCTTTTTAAAGTTATGTTAAGAATCAAAAAGGCTAGGAAAAAAGTTAGAAGCTAAAAAGAAAATTTTGAAGCTAATAGCAAAATAAAAAGACTTGATTTAGCCTTAAAAAAATATAAACTGGCAACATTCGACATTAGGAGAAATAACTCGGCTACACGGCTGAGTAGGTAAAACTTTCTATCCGCTATTTGTAAAATAGGTAATATAAATTTATGAACTTCTTTTATTTTCAATGCTCTATTTAATCGGATCAATTGTGATTGGTATGATTCTTCCGTGTTCGTTTGTTCTCCGTTCAACAACTCTTCTGATCTCAGTCTTTTTTAATGCTCTCTATAAACGGATCTATTGTGTGTATTATAAGTCTCCGATGATCGCTTCACCTCGATTTTAAAATCCTTCTGATCACACCATACAGTGCATTACTTTATCGACAGAAATGTTCGGCTTTAGTTATCTATCGTCCATAAGAAAATCTACAATTTTAAATTATCTAAACTAATCAACTAATGCCAAATATAATAAAAAAAAAAAAAAAAAAAAAAAACTCTTCACAAAAATGATTATTTTTTTGGTACGAATTATTCAAATATTGATCCCATATTCAAAGCTTCATTATGTTAGAAATAATTCTAACATAATTCTGTGTAGCACCCTAATTCTCAATCACACAAAATGTATAAATTAAATCTGTCTAAATGTCTGTTTGTCTGTAGATTATTTGTTTGTGATTTTTACTTTTCTACCACCACTACCACCCTACCCCAAACCTCTACTCCTTCTTTGTGGCATCTTTGTAAAATGTAAACAAAAACAAATGACTTGTCAAAATCATATATAAACATAACTCAAAAAAAAAAAAAAAAAAAAAACGGATCAGTTGTGGGTGCCGCACTTGAACTACTACTTTAAATTATTCCCTTGTTCTACAAATCTTCCCTTATATTTTATGAATTTTATTGACAATCTAGACAAGTATTTGATGAATTTAAAATATATTTCTAACAAACGAATAAAAAAATACTACGAGTGCAGCAGTCGTATAAGTGATTTCATTTTTAACTACATCGGCATTTTGTTTGCAACATCAAACATGTTGTGTTTACGTTTTATTCAAACATAAATAAGCAAAATTTTGTGTTGAATATTTTTTTTATTGCTAGTGCTGTTGTTGCTGTTGTTGTACTCGCACTAGTATTTTGCTATACTCAGATATTTTGCTGTTGTCATTGTTGTTGCTGTTACTGCTGCTGGTGCTACTATTCACTTGTTATAACCGATTTGTGTTGTTGCTTTTTTTATTTCTTCTTATTTATTTATTTATTTATTTATTTATTTTTTTTTTTTGTACGAACTACGTTATGAAAGAATGTGGTTGTATTGAGCCACACATGGATAATGTATCTTGCAGACATAAACTACTGAGATCAATTCACATACTAAATAGAAAACAATGATTTAAAGTAAACAATTTCAGTGACATTACAGACATTTAAAGTTGTAACACCACAGCCAGCCAGTCATTCCGTCAGCCCCACAGAGAACACTTTGAATTTGTACGTGAAGTCTACGAATAGGGGGAAAATAGTTTTTTTTTTGTAAAGACAAGGTGTTGTTATTAAATATGGTGAAATTTGTTTAAATGGGTATTATTATGTAGAACTAATTAATTTTATTACAGAGAAATTATTTGCTTGTCAAATGTGGACTTGTATAGATACATATATACATACAAAGTTATTTAGTAGTTGGGTTTTAGTATTAATGTTTCGTTTATATGGATTTTTGTTTAAAAAGAAAAGAATTTAGTAAAATATTAACTGAAATTTAATTTAAACTTAATATCTAAATTGAATTAAAAAATATTACAGATTTATATTAGTGGGTTTCTCAAATCATTAATCTATTCCAAAAATGGATTGAAGATTGAATAAAAACTATAAAATTCACAACAATTAATATACCTAGCAAAACTTTAGTTCAATGTATAAAAATCAAACTAATACATCTTATAAGAGGATACTTTCATATATTGATAAATTTTGTTAAACCACCTGTAAAATAAATATTATCTAGTCATGTACTAGAAGCTCTCATACAACTTTCAGATTGAGCTTTAATATAAAACCATTTTCCAACAAATCCTAACGGAAAGAAAGTTTAGATTTATATTTTATTTTCCAAAAATGTTTAATCTTTTCAGAGTTTTCTGAAACTTTCAGGGGTCGTAGATTAATCGTTTTTAAGAGGGGACAGAGGCACACATAGTATTGTTATCCGCTGTAAAAGAAAAAACTTCAAATCCTACAAATTATATCGAAGCTAGATTTTATAAATTTCAGGGCGCGGATTTATTTTCTTACCGAAAACTGATTTCGTTCTGGGGCAGAATAAGTTTTTAATAATTTTACTATTTAATAGTTTAATTAAAAAGTAACGGGTTTAAACATTTTTTCGATTAGAGAAAGTTGTATATTGACATACAAATATATTAGAATTAAAAATATTATTTTTTTATTTTTATTTTGCTAATACAATTTCGTGGCCAATCGTTAAAGTAACTAAATATGAATTTTCACATAAGGCATTCGTTTTCTATTCTGTGTTAATTCTTAAAATGATTCTAATTATACAATTCAATGAAGACATCTAAAAGTTCATATGTTAAAACGTTAAGTAAAGGCGAAAATAATTTTCTGTTTATTATCAAAAAAAAAAAAAAATAATAATAATAATAAATGTTTTTATATAATAAAATAAACTTATTTTATACATTTGATATTAAATTATTCCATTATGAAAATTTGAAATCAATTCCATTGTCAAAATTTTCTTAAAATCTTAAGAAATTTAAATTTAATATATTTAAAAAAAAAAAAGAAATTAACTTTTCCCTCAGCCCATTAAAAGATTCGTATGTATGTAATTGTATATTGAAACATTTTTTATTATTTTTTTTATTTTATTTTCTCATCATATATAATTTGTTGATGACAAAATATTAACATTAAAACTTATACAATTATTTTAGTATGTTTATGTTTTTTTTTTTTTCATACACATTTTATTTTTTATTTTAGTTTTTTTAGGGTCTTTGTCATTGGTTTCCTTCCGCACAACAATATTTTTTTCTCATTTGTTTTTGTTTTTATATTCTTTCTTTCTTACCTAAATCAAACAATTACATTCAAATTATCTAAAGATGCGAAACATTGTGTTGGTCATGAACCATTGTTGGGATCACTACACTTTTAAATCGTCGTCGGGGAAGTCACAGAACAGGTAGAAACGATAAGAAAAGGAAGAAAACCAGAAATAGTGCGTGGTAATAGTGGAAATTGCAGTTGACTTTTACTTACTTACTTACTCACTCATACAATTTGTCAATAAACAAATTAGTGTACATACACATACAATCCATACCATAGGTATGTATGTATTTTGTATAATGTACATTCATACCTTTCCTTAAGAAAATTATATTCGGAAGTCTCTTCTTGAATGACTGCCGCGCCTGCGCAAATGCCACTACTTCTTGTACTTACAAGACGATTACTCGTACAGAGAATATAATTATGAATGGGCTCGATGACGTAGTTCTTGACAGCTGTTGTTAGTTGGAAATAAACATTTGTTTGTATGCTGATGTAGTTGTTGATTTTGTAGTATTTACACTCGGTTTCTGACAAACAGAAGATATAGTAGTACATATACACATACATACAAATGTATATACAGCATATACAACTCAGTAAGTCCAACAGACAAACCGTCCCAAACGATTGACAGTATACCCAAAGAGATCTTAATGTTTATGGTTTAATACAAGTGACGAAGTACAATAACAACAAAACATTAAAATAAGTAAAATAAAACAGTATCAACAACTATCCAGAGACGACAAAAAATTAAATTTTTATTAGTGTTGCACATACATACAGACAAATACAAACTCATTCATTTTAAAAGAAATCTATGTCTACTTTTTGTTGTTCTGCTGTGTACTTTTTATTGTTACTGCTGCTGCTGCGACTGCTCTAGCTGTTACTTATGTATGTTGTGTTGCTTTTGTTTGTATGTATTTTGTCAATAAATAGTGAAGCTTTATTTAGTCTATAATTTTATCTGAAATTTCTCCCACGCTTAGCCAAAGAACCCAAAAAAAGATATACAAACAAATAGGGATGGGTGAGAGTGTGTGTGGTATGAAGACGAAAAGTACGAGAAGTATTTTTATTGTTTTTTCTGCTTTCTTTATTTAATACGCTGATCATAGAGAATGAGTATATAAGTAAGTAGTAAACAGAAGCTTATTGTTAGTTATTATACCATCATATAGACCACTAAAAATAGTGAAAATACGAGGGTAGTTTTAAAAGTATTCTTTAAATATTTATGGAATTAATAAATGTTCTAATTGTTTTCCAAACATACTATGTACATATGTAATATATAATTTTATAAAAAGGTAAATAAATAAATAATTTTCTTTGAGCGATTAATTTAAACATCCGAGCGATTTTTGAAACATCAGCTAACATTCACTGTTCATATACATACATATGTATAAAGAATAATTGTCATAAGATAGATAGTTATTTCTTTCATTCGTCATTTCTGTTGAGATTAAATTTCATCTTCTGAACAAATAAAACATAATTCAACTTATTTTGTTTACTCGTTTAGAAAAAATCATTGTATTGCACGCAGAAAAAAAAAACATGGTCACACCATGATCACCACAACTATTCAGTGATTATACAGCCGTTTCTCTTTGATTTGAAGAATACCATGTTCATGATTTTTATATTTTTAATATGGTTCACTGAATCATAATATATATTTAAACATTTTTGTATGAAATCATACGAAAAATTCAAACATTTAGTTATTTCTACAATTAAAAAGTTTAAAAAAAGTTTTTGTTTTTGTTTGTTTAATTCCACAACTATTAATCCAATATTTTTAGTCCAGTAGTTTGTTAGTTTATTAATTCTCATTTAGTTTAGGATACTGAAACAATATAAAATTAATAAGTTTGGTTTTTTTATTTAGTACGATGAATTTAACCACATATTGTGGTACAATAAATATAAGTATGAACATGAAATTAATATATATGATAAAATTAAAGTTTTATATATATGATAAAAATGATAATATATGTGATGAAGATGTGATTATATATGAAAAAATGGAATTATAAATATGATAAATTTGGATTATTTTATATGACAAAATTGGATAATATTATGATAAAATGATTATANATATGATATAATTTGTTTATATTTATGATAACATGAGATTATTAAAAGGTTATAAACTTCACTAACAAATGATTAAATGGAATCATGATAAAGATTACGTACACAAATACTTATTGTAACCTGGAATTATATATTACAATCATAGTATGTTGCTCTTAGTTTATGGTCATCAGAACCATATTTTTTCTCTGCGTGTGATATTTTCCAACCCTTTTTGGTGTTGAGTTCAACAATCACATAAGTTGGACCTGTACTTAAGGTGCCATTTACTTGTATTAGATACAATCTTAAATATATGTATTAGTGCTGTGCAAGTATTAAGTATTAGTAACGAGTACGGTGTATTTGCATGATTTTTTGGGTACTCAATACTGAAAAGTTGTTGAAATCATTTACGGTTCAAATAGCATTAAAGACATGTAAAAATTCTTACAGTTGTAGGAAACCAAACTACAGGCGAAGTAGAAAGTTTTAAATGAAACATTAATTTGGGATGATTTTGTTAAAAAAAAATCAAATTCGAATAAAAAATAATACAGAAAATTCATTTGCAGAAATCGTGCAATATATACAAGAGGGAATACTTAAAAAAGTTGTCCTTTAGAAAGGTGGAAGAGTAAGGAAAATAAATATTCCTAATTGGTAAAACAAAAATAAATATTTATCCATTTTTGCTACCTCAGTAACAAGTGAGAGATTAATTGCTTTGGCTGGTCAGATACTTAGGGAAAAACGTAGTTAAAACTTTGAAAAAATACTTTTTTTCACACTTTAATGATTTTTACAAAGTTTATATGTAAATCTATCCTTTTTTTCTCAAAGTACAATTTTTTTTTTAACTTTTGTATCTGAATAAATTTTATTTACTTTTGTTAACTTTTTTATATATCATAAAAAAATATTCCTTAAATATAAACCATAATTTGAAATTATACTTCAAATTAAAAAACCGTTAAGTACTGAGTAGTAACGAGTTTTCAAAAGTAGTAGAATTTGTCAATTTAACAAATTTTTACTTAGAACTTTTCAGTTTTACCTCGTATATATTACTATGATTCAGTTTTCTGTTAAAACGTACACATTAATATCAAAACGTAATGTGTGGTGGTATAGTTGGTATGTTTGTTGATAAAGTGTGGTAGTTTTTGGTCACAACCTCATTTATCAGGTTGTTGTGTTTGAAGGTGAAAAATAACCTTCAAGTTGTTGTAAGTAACTATACGTTTATTGTGGTGGCCACAATAAAAGAAATAAATAATAATAATAAAAAAAGTACAAGTAATCCAAATAAACAAAAACAAACTGTTTGAATGAATATGTATGGCTGGGAACTGAATTATATATTTTTTTTAACTAATATTTGTTAAGTTTTAGTTTTACCTATGCCGATTATATAAAGTTATAGTATTAAGTATGTATATGAATGTTTTTATGAGAGTTTATTTTTTCTTTTAACTTTTTTTTTTTTTTTTTTGAAGATGCAACAATATTTGTTTATATTTTACATGATATCCTAAAACAACTAAATACATATTTGAATTTCTCAGTATTTGTGAAAGAAATTACAATATTTTTAAATATTTATATAAAGATTAATATTAAAATGTTGAATTTTGAATATAAGTTACAGACTCAGACCTTTAAAATAGGGTCTACACTTTCTTGGTACTCGTAATAATATTATTGTTTTCCGAAAATACTTTTGCTTTTGATTCAAATGGGCTAATTGTTTGAAATGCAACAATTTGTATACCATAAAACTATTCTTAAAAAGTACGTAGTTTCTATACTATAATATTTTTTTGAAAAAATTTTAAAAAAAAAGTTGTGGAAAAAATTCTCAAAAATAAATTTTTAATCATTTCCAAATTTCAAAAAAGTAAAGTTTTAGTTTTCCAGTTTAAAAAGTAATATTTTCCGAAAAAGGTAGTGGTGTATATATGATACTCTTATTATACCACTACTTTTTTCGAACTAAAAGATCGAAGTCGATCAATGAACCAATAGAGGTATTAAAGTATTGCCATTAAAGTTATTAAGTTCTTTTACATATTATCCAGTACTCGTGAGAGGAATAAAAGTTTTACTTTATTGTAATTATAATTGGTGCTGCGAAACATGAGCAAAAATGAATGAGAAAAGTTTAAATATCAAAAGCTTTGCTTAATCATGGGTCATGTCAAATTGTATTACAAATTAATTCAAATATGTATGAAAATTAAAATTTACTGAATGGGTCCTTTTCGTATATAAAGTGCAAGTTAAAAATTATTTTCTTAAATTAAAAGTTTTAAAAAGGATTAAAAATATTTTTGTTAAGATCTTTTAAATTGCGCCCTGTACTTTACATAAAAATCGCCAACTTTTTGACAGACTTATGGAGGGATATAGTTAAATTGTGGGACTTTTGAGAATAATGCAACGGTAGAGTTGGGAATAATATTTCATTTTGTTTAATCGTTTATTAACGATCAGTACGACTGAATAAACGATTTCATTCATCTTTCATTTACTGAAGTATGAATAAAATAGAAACGAGTAAAAAATGTAATAATTATCGTTCATTATCTAAAATATGTATAAATGAATTGGAACCGAATGAAAGGCGTGTTTTTTAAAAGATATATATATATATATATATATATATATATATATATATATANNTTTTTTTTAACACAAGATCAGATTTTAAGAACACAAATTTTCAAAAAGTATTGTATTTATTTTTAATAAAAATAATCAAAATTTTGAAAATTAGTCATAATTTTCAAAACTAATCCAGTTAAGAAAATAAAATTAAGAACAATGCACTAAATTACAAATAAAGTAGCAAAGTGCCTTAAGACATAATAAAGAGATCAATCACTTTCTACACTTTTAATTAACTCAATTTGTATTCTAAAACTGCAGATTACATATCGATCTATTTAAATATTAGATCCTTTATGAATCTTGACCTTTAATAATTTATTATAATTTAAACAGATTTTTTTATTTCTATTTATTATAATTTTCTATATTCTCTACTTATCTTCATTACTTTTTTGGGGATTACAACAAAGTAACCAACAAACTTATCGTATAAGTAACTTCTACTATGCTAAGAGTTCGTCACGCGTGGGCGCCTTTAAGAAAATTTTCAGCTGCAATTAGAATCCAGAACACATTATTTCTTTTATATCTTCTTTAAAATCAACTTCATAGTCTTTCTTTTCTTAAGATTCGGGGTAAAAATTAATGAGTTTGTATATCTGTTTGTTTATTTTTCGCTTTTAATTTCCTACGGTCACACATTCAACAAATGTTTGTAATATTTTATTTACATACAGACAAACATAAAAGATACTTGGTAAAAATATACTTACTATATACATATATGCCTACACACATTCAAACATACATATGTACAAATGTAAGTATGTAGAATGTAATATGTAAATATTTCTTAGCAAAGTAACAAACAGAGCTGCATAATATGGAAGATTGCACTTACACTTGTCTACACTGAATTCTTATCAGAGATAGTTGCAACTTGCAACAACAACAGCAATAGTTTAGTGCTTCTTAACGTGTGAAGGTGTGTGTGAGTATGAGTGTGTGTTTTTAAGCGAGAATTAAAATTAAGTCGATTTTTAATTTGATCATGTCGTTATTATGTGAGTTAGTTTGTGTGTGTTTGCATTTTTATTGCTTATTTTTTTTTTTCTTTCTTTCGAGTTTGGTTGCGTTTGTGTATATTTTTTTTTTTTCAACAGCGCTCTTGAAGCGTACAGTTAAAATGTCTTTTTAATATTGGTAAAAGTATTTGTAACACCTTGATGCAGACATACATTTCTGTTCAATGCCTAAATATTTGTGACTTTTGGGATTTAAAAAAAGGCATTGTTCTCCACAAATTAATGCAAAAATCAGATTATGTGTTCACTTGATACACTTTTCGGTACATTTTGGTTTATTTTATTAATTTTTTTTTTTTGGTTTTGCCTCTTTATTTATTTTTTTTTTTTTTATACAGATCCCTATGATGATGACGGCGACAACGATGACTACCGTCCTTTATTGGAATAGACTGACTTTTTCGTTGTTGTTTTTTGTTATAAAAACCAATAACAACAATTTTAAATGAAATAACAAAGGTGACGCTGATTGCTTCAAAGCGGCGCTACAATATAATCCCTGCAAAAAATACCAAATAAGAAAAAAAGCACAAAGTAAAGAGGGAGAGAAAAAAATCATCAGCCAAATAAAATAAAATAAAAATACAGGCGTCTTTTTTTGCAGGTAAGTGTTTAAAATATGTGTTTTAGTCGCTGGGTATTGTTGACTTTACCGAAACGACATGTCTAAAATGCCAAACTTTGTGGTGCATTCAATCGAATTCGATTGGTAATGGCACTCACCAAATCTTTTTTTTTTACACAATAAGGGCAGCAAGCAGCCAAACAAGGCTGCTTTGATCCTACAAAAGATAACCTACATACATGTTATTTCGCCGAAGAGGTGCGAGAACGATATAGTTTTCTTAGTTTTCATCTTTTTTTATTTTCATTTTTTATTTTTTTGCTTTGTGTTATTTTTTACTGTTTTATTTAGGATATTTTCAGGCTCATATTAAAGGTGCACCTTATTAACCCATTAATGGGGATTTTTAATTTCATTTAAATAAATTGTGGTATTATTTGTGTGGAATATTATGGGAACTTTTAATGAATTTGTTTTAAATTAGAACTAAACGACTATAAGTTTAGTTCTATAAAAACATATATGTACATATATTTGATTTTAAAGTCCGAACCTTTAGCCCTTTCTGATTTTATTCCTTAAATTTTAAGCAGCGGTTAATAAATATAAGCTACATAGGTTATAAGTTTGTCTCTGTAGTTTGTGTAAAATACCTTCATCGTTACATATGTTGTAATCAATTTACTGATGGACATTTTGTATACAAAAATTAACAATTCCAAAAAAATAAAAAATCGCTTATATTCTAATAGCCATTCTATGGGACGTTTCTGGAATATATTTGCCAGTTGAGCATTTTTATTGCTAAATTTATAATTTAAAATGATAAAAATACATTGAAAATTTATTTAAAAATATTTAATGCTTTTTTTAAGCATTTTGTACAATATTTTTTTATTTCTAAATTTGATTGTATTAATTGTAAGTTTCATATAAATATAAGTCACTTTTACTATATTTGAAAATAAACAGGGGCAATGAAAATACTTTTTTTTTTTTTTTTTTGATAATTTAGCATTTTACTAGTTACATGATCTGGCAACACTGTTCTACAATTATATTCTTTAGCCAATGAATTTTGTTCGAAAGTATTGGAGAATTTTCTTTAGAAACATTTGACCACCACCACATGGTGTAGGGTATTATATAATCGGAATTGACCGAATTTAGCTGGATCCGCTCTTGTACAAGACATACACAATAGTTAATTCAAATAGTTTTTGATTTTATCACAAACCTCCAAGAATATAAAGAATTTTTTGGTACAAGATTTGTCAGATAATAAAACTCATTACTAATGATGTTAATTCGAAACCTTCGGTTTTTTGAGTAAATAAATAATTTTTGATCCTTTTACTAAAAGTTAAAAGTTTTTTAACGATATATGTAACAACCATATCCACCATTTAATCATACATACAAATTCCCATCACTAAAAACGTAGCATAAAATTTAAACAAATAATTGAAATAAATAAATTTAATCCGATTTAAGGCTACAACTAAATTAGTCTACTTAAGGCAGAAGAAAGGATCAAATAAACACACGCATACATATACAAACAAATGTATGTTTATATTGACACGTATTTTGAAATTTATTAAGACGATTAAGATCTCTAAAGAACTTGGAAGTTGTTAAAAATCAAAATATTATTTACCTAGTAATACCTGAGGACAATAATATATGTATATAAAATTAAATAAACCAAAAAAAAAAAAAAACACACACAGACATTTGTAAACCAAATTGAAAAACAAAAAGAGGACTGAGCTAAACAGGACGGGTCAGGACAACAAACAAGACAAAACAGAACAGCTGAAAAACTCATCTGCTATTCGATTATTGTTGGTTTTCATTGTCCTTGTACCGTAAGGCAATGCAATCGTTAACGTTGAATGAATGAATATACAATGACACACAATGGCTCACAATGGTACGAGCACATCATCCAAGTGTTTGCACAGGCGCAGCAGGTTATAATATCCGATTATACGCACACGTCTTCCTCGTTTATTTTGAACTGCAAATTAAAAAACAAAAAGAGAAAAAATTAACAGAATGAAACACAAAAAAAAAAAAAATGAAAAAATAACAAGGAGTAGAATTATTGAAAGAAAATTGTTGAACGTGTTTTACTTACTTTCTTCTTCCTTTATTTTTATTTGTTGTTTTTGTTGATAATTGTATTATCCTACCGTAAAGGACTAAAGGAATTAACCTCTACACATTTTTTTTGCCTAAAGTTAGTTTGCAGCAGAATTATTATTTCTTTTTTATTTTTTTGTTTCAAAACACGAGTATGAATGAAGCATACACGAATACATATGAATGAGGAGGGATATGAAGAAAAGTAATAAAATTTTAAAATTATCCTGTCTTCAAAACAACAACCACAATCAATGTTGGTTGCTGGTATTCAGGCAGCCGTTGTTGCCATGTCACATTTAGCAATTCATTAAGTATTTGACTCTTTGCGCTCGTTACAGTGATTGTGGACCCAGCAGGTGATCAATTTGTCTGCGTGTACTAATTTCAAATCCTATTAGAAACAAATTGTCGTTAAATAATCGTAAAAGATAGAGATAAATACAAATGTTTTGTAACTAAAAAATTGTGTGTATGTGTATGTGAGTGTATTGTTTTGTGGTACTGTTTTGTAACTAAAAAATTGTGTGTATGTGAGTGTATTGTTTTGTGGTACTTCCGTCTTATGCTCTACAAACAAATAGAATGATAACAAACAATATTGTTAGTTAATTTGTTGGTAAAATTGCATTTATCTTTACCACCAACCTTGAGTTTAGTCAGCAGAACACCTTTAAAGAACAAACATCCTTAGTTTCCCTACGAAAAGATTTTTATAGTTTAAGTAATTGACAAATTTCTCTCAAGGATATTTTGAGCTTTAAATTTTAAATGACGCCACTCCTCTAATATTGTTTATCTTAAAGATTTAATTACAAAACTGATTAAACAGCTGAGGGAATGTAATTTCCTTAACTTTACATAAAATCACATAAAACAAAAAGAAAAATTAAATTCAAAACTACCGCCAAAAGAATCGTTAATTAATGACCTCATTAGACAGATACATAACACTCACAATACATCATTAATCTTTGACTGCAACCAGAATCAGTGTTGAAAACCTTTTCCGACAGGTATGAATATTTATTTATTCATCTACTCGTGCATTCGATGTTGTATATGAAAAAAAAATCCATCAAACATGCAAATTATCACATACACACAAGATATGTATGTATAGGTTTGTATTTTTTTATTAAATATATTGTAGGTGTTTCACAAACAAAACAAAATCAAAATAAAAAAGCGAAGTTTCTAAAAAAGGTGGAAAAAACTATTTATTCATATATAGTATAATGGATCTTGTATTTGTGTGTTTCTGTGGCCATTTATTTCATGAGACATTTCCATTTCTTTTTTCGCGTTTAGTTTTTATATGATGAAATGCTTGTACATTTTTATTAAGCTCGTTGCTATTGCTCTATTGAAACATATTTTAATCCAATTTTATATGGCGATGACACTGAATTGTGTCTAGGGTCGATTAGGGTTGCCAGGTTTTTCTTAAAGAAAACTCTAAAATCGCTTAATCACGTCTAAAACTAAACCAATTTTCACGAAATTTCACACACATATTGTAAAAATGCATTTTACACCTATTTAAATTTCTTTTTTTTTTTCGTAGAATGCTGGATATTGAATGTTTTTCTTTTTTATAACTCCCAAAATGCTGAAACGATTAGTTCAAATTTTCACAGCTTCATCTCCTGTTTATTCACTAATATTCACTAGGACATATCTATATATAAACTAATTTCATCATATATATATATATAATTTCATTTTCATATTTACATTTATTAGTACCACAATATGTGGTAAATTCATCGTACTAAATAAAAACGAACTTTATTAATTTATATTTGTTCATATCTAAACTGAATGGGAATTAATAAACTAACAACTAATGGTTGTGGAATTAAACAAACAAAAACAAAAACTTTTTTAAACTTTTTAATTGTAGAAATAAGTAAATGTTTGGATTTTTCATATATATATGATTTCATACATGATCATATTATGATTCAATGAACCATATTAAAATTTTGATTGTGTGTAGTCATTGAATTTTAAAACAGAATCATAAACGTTGCTATCATGAACATGGTATTATTCAAATCAAAGAGAAATGGCTGTACAATCACTGAATAGTTGTGGTGATCATGCTGTGACCATATTTTTTTTTCTGCGTGTAGGTCCAGGGATAAAGGTATTCATTTTCGCATATCTAAAAGATTATTAAAGTTAAATACTTATAAAATTGGTGAAGTAATTTTCATAACAAATTTCGAATAGGCCAAATAGGTTCAGAGGGAGTAGAAGCCCTTTTACAAAATAAAAATTAGTTATTGTACCAAATGGGGTAGAGACGCGCGGGGGAAAAAACTGGTAAATCGGCAAATACTTTAGATTCAAATCAATGACTGACAATTGCTTAAACATCTAAAAATAGAGATTAAGAGCATAATTATGGAAAATTGTAACCTCTTATAATTTCCACCGCGCTCACATTTTTATAGGAAAATTGTAGAACTATTTATAATTGTTTTTAAACCACTTATCAGATGCTGGAGATCGAAAACAAATAAAATCTGTAATAACTCATTAATGTGAAAATATCTAAAATCGCTTACAAATCGATAAATGATGTTTCTTTAAAGCAAATGCTGTCTTCTGATAAATACTTGATCTAAAGCAAAAATAATAAAAATGTGTCATTTCTTATAATTTCTATCAATAATATATTTTGTACCCATCACATGAAAAGCAAAACAATAACAAAATTTGACTTTAAAACGGCAAGCAAATAGAGGTCTTGAAGCAAAAAAACAAAAAAGACTTCGAGCGGGTCAAGTTTTATTTTTTTGCCATAACTATGATATACATATAGAGAAGAAATATTGTTATGAGATGGTCACTGTAACAATACTATGTTCCCTGCAAAGTTTTTAAGTTATACAATGTTCTAGATAATAGGTAAAGGAAATTAAACGTTCATGTTTTATAGTCATGTCTTTAACTTGTCTTTAAATTAAAAAAAATCAAGAATTTATTAATTAACCATCATGAAAATGAGATTAATATCAAACGTGTTATGAGTAATTCTGAACATGTTTCACACCTTTTTAAGATAAGTAATAGGATAAATCTAAATAATTTTATGTTAATAATATGTCATAATATGAGATCATAACATTTTTAGAGGACAAATATAATATAATTATAACATAATACTTATAATAAATTAAAGTCACCACAAATATATTTTCTCTGCGTGTAGATAACAACACTAATTTATTACTAAGAAAATAAATAGTTTCCATAAACTTAAGGGATACTTAATTCCATTTGTCAAAAAAGCTGAAATTTAAATTGTAAATGCAATAATTTAATAAAACCGTTAGCTCGTATCCCTCTATTAAAGGATAAAGAACAACTCTAACGTTTTTTTCGTTAGTAACAACAACATTTTTAACCAATTTTACTTTAACAGTATTCAAAGGATATATTTTTAAGTTTATAAAAAATACTCTTTACGTGTATAATGTTTTATCTGAAACGATTGTAAGATCACTTGGTAACCCATAAGATACAATCAACTTACATTCAAACATACATGCGCAACACTTCGCTGTCACATTAAAAAAAAAAAAAAAGAATGAAAAAAAAATGAATTCAAATAAATGGCGGTTAGCTGTACACATATCATCCAGACGAGCGAACAATTCAAATACACAATACTTACATACTACATACTTATGAATGTATATATGTATGTTGAATATTTGAGGGTTTCATTGTTTTTGTTTTTGTACACCAAAAAGGACACTACATCCAATTGGACCGCAATTTATTGACACCAATAAATAATGACTGTACACATAATACACATTCAATCTGCTGACATTGTTCCTTGCAGGTGCGCGCAGGGTGAATAAAGCTGCTTACTTCTTTCTGTTGCTGCTGCTGTTGTTGCTACTATAACTACTACTTCCACTGCTGATGGTGTTATATTATGTTGCTGAAAATTTCTGCCGCCGCTACATGCTTTTAATAAAATATGTGAATTTAACTTAAAGAATTCAAAAGGCAAAAATGAAATAACAACAAAAACAAAGAAAAACAGAAAAATGTTCAAAAAGGTTAAACTAAACACTCACTACCTTCAACCAGACACCACAAAAGACCAAATGCAAATATACTTACTAACAAACAAACGTACATCATAGTGCAGAAAAACAACCGCACCACAGTCAAATGCTCCCAAACGACAACAACAAACAACCGAAAAAAATGTGCGAAAATTCAAAAACACAAAAATTTCGCTCCTACTTTATCACGGTTTGAATGCTGCTCATCTCACATGTACAAGCACTCGCATGCAACCAACCATCGCCAGCCAGCCAGCCATCCAGTCAACAAGTCATCCAGTGAGCCTGCTAGCCAGCGAGCTAAGCAGGCAGGCAGGCATACACAGGCTAGTTTGGGAATCAGGCAGTCAAGCAGTCAGGAATAAAATAAAATTTATATTAAAAAAATAAAAATAAAATAAAAATTGTATATTTGTATGTGTATATCTCCTCTATACATACAACAATATTTTAAAACCTTAACATACATACTCTTGTACACCTATGAAACGATAAATGGATGACTGTTGCTATATGTATGTATGATTGTGTATGTTTTTATTTTTATTTTGGGCAATATTAATGTTATGCTGCTTGCTTATATATGTATGTATGTATGGCTTATTGGAAGAGATACACAATGTATTTTTTGGCGTATGAATACGATGAATGCGACAGATTCAGTGGCAGGCTTCCCACAAACAGCTCGGCTGTGTGGCGTCAAGATTACAGCGATAAGATCAATGGCATGTCGCATAAATGCCCAATAAAATTGCTCCAATATAAAATAGCAATCGATGCCGCCAACTTTAACGTTTATTAGGTGTGAGAGACTTTTTGGTACAACGTCAAAGCACAAAGAATTTTACAATTTACTTTTTTCACCCCAATTTTGGTTTTATTTTTTTTTTTTTTATTTATTCATTTGTTTGTTGTTTCTTACTTTTTTATTCACTTAATTTTATTTAACTTTTTTGTTGCTTTTGTGAAAACCTAAAGAAAGGCAAGGTACATAAGAAATATTTGACCAAGTAAAGTAAAAATAAAGGATCATACGATTCACATGAGATTTTTATTATCATTTTATTATTTTTTATACCAAATTTAAAGTCTGGTCAGTTTTTTTTTTTATTTTCAGTCAACACAAAAGAAAAATTCAATGTAATCGCGAAAAGAAATTAAAACTGTAGACACAATAGTCATACATACATACATATGTATTTGCACACCAATAAGTAAGTATGTATGTGTGTATCGTTTAAATATTACCAAAGTTTCCCATAATACTTTAAACGTTGTAATTCTTTTTTTTTCTCAAGATGTACAGATTATGAAAATTTAAATTAATATGTGATGATAGGCTAATGTATGTATAATGAAAGTCAATATTAAAATATAGATATTTAAAATTGATTTATATAAATAATTAGATAATGACTAGAAAGAACAAAATGATAAAAACCCAACCAAGATCATTATAAAAATAAAGAGATTTAGAAAAAAAAACTAATATTATTTATATTTTCCACAATAAATACTTTTTTTAAACGTAAAATGATAAAATATATGAAACTGAAACCAGGTATGTGATAGAAAACGATTTTGAAAAAAAAGAAATCAATTTTAAATCGAAAAAATTTGTGATATATTTATTTTATCCTTTTGGTTATTAATAAAAATTAGATTTTAATCACCTTCTATTATATTTTAATACCAAATAGTTTATATTTGTTTTTTTTTTCAATTAGTTCGTAATTTATCTCATGAGCTGTATTTTCTAAATAAGAAATAAAATTAATATTGCAAAAATGATTTTTGAAATCGATGAAAATTAATCACAACTTTTGAAATCGATTCGAATTTGAAAACGATCGGTTTTCATCAAATACATGAATGTGTGTATCGATAAGTAGAGATTTTATAGCAATAGTATGTTCCACCAAAAATCGATTTTTTATAAGAAAAATCTAAAATCGGTAAATAGACTTTTAAGCAAAAAAAAAAAAAAAAGATAAAAATAAAATCAGTGATCACTGATATTTACAACCAAAAATCGATATTTATAAAAAAGTCGATAAATATGGGATTTAGAATGAAGAAATAAAATATGTGATCAATTATATGTATTATAAAAAAATCAATTTTAAAATAAGAAATTGAAATATACATAAAGTAAAATGAAGAAAATACGCGATAACTTGTTTAAAAAGAAAAGAAGAAAACAGTAAAAATTGTGATCACATATATTATTTAGGAAACATATACATATGCATATACAATTTATAAGAAAAATCTAAAAATATGTAAAATTGTTTATAAATTGATAACCCTTTAGAGCTTAGTGATGCATCCCAGCAAAAATAAATAGAAGTCATTTTCACTACTTCCAAAATATCAATAAAAATATATTTTCGGGATCTTAAAAACTTATTAAAACAACATCCAAAGATGTAATTAAAAATGTATTCAGAAATGTAAAAATGTATTCAAATATTTGTTACGAAACATTAATTTTTTTAAAAAATTTATTAGTTCATATATTAATTCCATTCAATATCCCTGCAGCGATAAAAAGAAAAATCCAAAGAATCAGTTTGTCATAACATCGTGGACATGACTTCATGTTCATTGAATAGGTATCAAAAAAGAGAACATATTTCTATGACAAGCCTATCATAAATTCATTGGAAATGATCCGAACTTGCACTACTTCTGGATCACAAGTTCAGGATCTTATTGACTTCTTTGAATGTTCTTTTTTTGCTGGGATATTATAATATTTTAATCGCATAATACTGGTATAAAAGATTAACAGATTAAATATTTATGATATGTTATTGTTTAGTTTATAAAAAAAATCTTTCTCTTTCTGGTTTATACATGAATAACGAAATTAGTTAAAAATAAAAAATATTAATAAAAATGATAAAACTTAAAATTTTTAAGATTTTTTAGTTATTCGCAAAAATTGTGTTTCACTCAAAAATAAAAAAATGCGCATTTATGGATTAAGAATAAAAACAATCTTGATCAGTTAAACTATCCAACAAAAGTCGAAATAATGAAAATCAATTGATGAAAAAAAGCTTCAAGATAATACCAGTAAAATTTTTTAGTAATTTTTTTCCTTCCAAAATTGATGTTTATCATAAAAATATAAAATAAGTTATAAATCATTAAATAGAGGGTTTAGATCAGCGATAGACAAAAACCAAGCTCGGGTGCTTTATAGATAAAACAACAATGAAAATTTCTTATCAATTATATTTTTCACATATAATCGTTTTTAAACTGAAAAATTTCAAAAATAAATCATACTTATTATACATCGATAAGTGGAGTCTTTATTAGTAAACTAGTAAAGAAAACCCTTGATTGCTGCTGAAGTAATTTCAATCATCAAACGCTTTGGTATACGTATTTTTACTTTTTGAAGATGATATATTTTTTCTTATATTTATAACTATTTTAAAATAAATAAAACATATGAGATAAATAAAAAAAAATATAATAACTAATATGTAGGGTATTCAATCGATTAACCGCCATTCGGTTATCCGATTAATTTTGGTCGATTAA